>SOPF01024547.1:11679-77752 GCA_012979155.1 Hypericum perforatum | reverse complement strand
AAATTTTTTGTTTTTATTATACTAAAATACAAATTTCACTTTTAAAAAATTAAATAAAAGTATTTGATTCTCAAATTAAAAAACCTTTCATTTTGTTTACGTACTATTCTAGTAATTTCTAGTGCATACTTCAATTTTTTTTATACATGTACAACAATTTGTGGAGTTTCAAAGATGAAAATTATTATTTTATTCAAATATTATATTTGATTAAATTATTATCTTACGACAAGATAATAATCATAATAATTATTTAAAAACTATTAAGAAGACAAATAATTGTGTAATGCAATATTTGTCATATACAGAGGTTTCAATGTAATGTTTGTCATTTATAAGACTTTAGACTGAAAGAAAATCTAAATTTTGCCACCGCAAGAAAAAAATATTATAAGGCCCAATCCATCCAAAATAAAAGTTTTACCCACCGTTGTTCTGGCGCAATTCGGTAATTGGCAAATCTCCTTTTCATAGTACTCAGGTCCACCAAGACCAGAGCGAGGCCTATTTATCAATACAAAACGGTCCACCAATTTTTTTTAACCACTTTGCCCATGAGGTTCTTTAAGTTTCCTATTTGAGTTTTGGGATGCTATGGAAAAAAAAAACACAAAGTTTGTTCAATAAATCCGGCCCACCTAAAAGCAGGCCCTCGTAGATTCTACTGAGCTCAGACCCGTCATGAGCTAAAAAAACAATTAGATCAACTATGCTAAATTTGGGGCCCACAAAATTTCGGCCCAAAACCTTGAAAACAACAAATATGATATATATACATAAAGCATATGGAACTTGCTCCTTTCTTTTATTTAGATCCTATTTTAATATCTATTCTACTATAATATCAGAGATCGAATCCTAAACTTCTCAAACCTCTCCCTACCTTTATGTCGCTGTACCAAAAGTCACTCGACAACTTGCTCCTTTCTTAGTTAAGGAAGATACATGGATTGATGGCTAGGTCTATAAAATGACATCACAAATAGACCAAGGTGGATCTAGAGATATGGATTGATGGCTAGGTCTATGACAAACAGGATTTAAGTCAACGATATTTACTTTCAACATAAAATTCTCTAACATATCTCCTCAACACGAATATCATGTGTTATAGAGCATAAAAAATTCCTCTTCCTCGTTACCAAAAGGAAAATACAAAATTTATCTTGAGCTTTTTTTTTACGTATATACGATACCTAGTTATATCAGAGGTTAAATCCACTTGGCTACATTAATCTAATAAGATTATTCAGGGGTGTAATCTAAAGACAAAAAGACAATTGTTAATATCAATAGAAAAATTTTGGTGCGTAAAAAATTTCTGTAAAAAATATAGGGAAAATTACCCTCAGGCCCCTCGGGTTTGCGAAAATTCGTGTTTTAGCCCCTCTATTTTTTTTTATTATCATTCAACCCTTGAATCTTGTTAAAAGTGTATAATTTAGCCCATGTCGCCGGAATCCGGCAATTTCTCCGGCGAAATGGCACCTAAGATTACGAAAATACCATTTTCCTTTAAAAAGTAAAACAATAAATTGAAACACAATCGTAATTCGTATTGAGCTGAAATTTTTCATGAACCATCCTAATAATATACAAGATTTATGTACAATATTTCAGAAATTTTGGAGGTACAAAAGTATTTTTTTTATTTTCCAACGTGCCAAAATTTTGTAAAATCATGTAAAATAGAAAATTTGTTTAATTGGGCTGAAACTTATCCCATGTGTCTTTTAGCATATTTAATGAATTTAGGAATCAAAAAGTCTGGATTCTCATGAGCCAATTTTGAAAAAGTCTGCGGATACCAAAAATATAGAGTTTTAATTTATTTTTTTTACTAAAGATGGAGTCTTTAGTAAAGATGCTAAAGGACACATAGAACAATTTTTAGGTCCTAAATTCACTAAATATTCTTAAGAACACATAGGACAAGTTTCAGCCCAATTAGAAAATTTTTCTAGTTTATATGATTTTACAACATTTTGGCACATTGGAAAATAAAAAAAATACTTCTGTGTCTCCAAAATTTCTGAAATATTTTACGTAAATCATGTATATTTTTAGGATGCATCATGAAAAATTTCAGCTCAATACGAATTATTATTGTGTTTCAATTTATGTTTTCACTTTTTAAAGGAAAAGGGTATTTTAGTAATCTTAGGTGCCATTTCGCCGGAGAAATCGCCGGATTCCGGCGACAGGGGCTAAATTATACACTTTTGATTAGATTCAAGGGTTGAATGATAATAAAAAAAAATAGGGGGGCTAAAACACGAATTTTCGCAAACCCGAGGGGCCTGAGGGTAATTTTCCCAAAAATATAATATCTGGACTTCACCCCTTAGTGGCCCATGCTGAACCCTAAGGGTGCGTTTGGTATTAAGGTTTGGACAGGACTGGACAAAATTTTTTGTCCAAGCCTATGTTTGGCACAAGAAATGGACAGGACAAAATTGAATCTTTGTCCAAATCCACTCGTAATTTTTTGTCCCACCTATTTCTATGGGACAAAATTTTTTGTCCAAGGACAAAAATCTCTTATGGCATGTTTTTACCATGTTATCTTATATTATTTCTTTTTTCTTATTTGTTATCATATTTAACTCAATCATTAATAATCATTTTCTCTACTATAAATTTTTAGATCTTATATACAATTTTTTTAATAGGGATTCATTTAAATTTTCTATATTTCATATTTCGGATATAAATCCATATAAAAATATGAAAGTGGTTAATCTATATATTTGATCAACACATACATATTTACAATGATATTATTTTAGTGAGTCACTCAAATAAATAAATTTAACATACCTATTTGTTATATAGTGTACATACATGAATAATTTTTAATAATATTTTATCTTTACAAAAACATATTTGTTTAATTATGTGATATCATATTGAAAATATTTATAATGTAGTTAACATGATCTAAATTCATAAGGATTATTTTTGAATATTTAGTTTTAATTTTAATTTTTTATTCAAAGATTTTATTTCTATGATATAACATTATTGTTAATGTAATGATTAATTTTACTCAGTTTAATGAATATTATCTGCTATAGAATATTTTTGTCTTTAACAAAATTTTAGATTAAATTATTATACAAATACAATTGAGAAATAGACAAAATATTCAATCATGTACTGAAATAATCAAACATAGGACAGTACAGCTAGAACAAGTAGTTCTGTCCAGTACTGTTCTGCCTAGTACTGTTCTGTCCTGTCCAGAAGTCATACCAAACGCACCCTAAGATATATGGCCAGTGTACCTTAACTGAAACTTTGGGCCTTCGACAATCAACAGGCCCACCTCGAACAAAGAGTATACAAACTTTTTAAATTTACTGCAGAGAGTTTTTAAACTTTGTTCCATCTCACTAATTTTAATGCCTTACCTCTCTGAAATTGTTATCCTACTAACTTATTAGTCTATTACCATTCCTTCAATTAAAGTTATGAAAAATATTTTTATTTTATATTTGATATTATGTTTAACAATCAGATTATGCATTTTCTCAATTAAATGGCCTTTCCTTTTGAGTGGATCTTTGGACGAAGCCGATATATACTATCATTAGATTGACCACAACAATCTTTTCGCGGAAATTTCTTTCTTTTCTAAAAATTCTTGGTGAATGACGGAAATAGAGAGAAAGAGCCGAGTAGGATGATATTTTTAACGTGTCAGGTCATACTCATAAATAACTTTAAAAAATCACTCACAAATTGTTCCACGCGTGACATGATCATATTGTAAGAATTTCAATGTGTTTTGGGTTAGTAGAGTAATTTAGTGGGACTTGCGTATTTGTTCCACTCGCCATTTAAGGTTCCAAGTGAAGGAACCAAACGCCATTTTCTGTTGGGCTTTTTAAGTGTTTGTTTTTTTATTTTTTTTGTGAGAATGGTGGGTATAACACCCTTGCATTAAATAGACAACATATTACAAGAAGACAGTGTTGGTCCATCCAACTTAAGCACGGAAACACAAACCTCCGGAGGAGTATTTAACACATGACAAACCCTCGGGAGTACAATAGCATACTTTGCCAACCGATCAGCCACGTTATTATACTCTCTAAAGCAAAAACTAACCTCGACATGCCCAAGAGAGCTAATGAGGTTTCTGCAGCTATTCACGAGAGGTGTGATTGGGTTTCCTTTCTCTACACCTTCGATTAGGTATCTTACCGCCAAGAATGAATCAGATTCCACCTGCAGCGGTTTGAGACCTCTTTCTGTCGCTATTAGTAAGCCTTGACGAAGTGCACCAACTTCTGCCCAGATAGCACTACAATAACCCATGTTGAGAGCGAAGCCCACCATCCATTGTTTACTGTGTCACGGATCACTCCGCCTCCCCCCACCTCACCGGGGTTTCCTCTGGAGCAGCCATCCGTGTTCAATTTGAAGAAGGGTTACCAATGAGAGTATAAGAGAAATACTACGGATTCAATTGTAGAATGTTGCAAACACTAAGCAGTGGTACAACTTGTACAATAATCTGACACGTTGGTATCTCCATTAAACTGGAGGACTTGGATAGAAGGTGGTTAAATTGGACCGACGATTAAATATGATTATTTTTTCGGAGACGAGACGTGGATAAAGTCTGTTCATAAGGGTGTCTTGCATCTGCTTATAGGTTGCCATTTGCGAAACCTTCAAATTGTATAAAATTGTTTTTACATTGTTTAGTGATTCAGATGTTCGTAGTCTTTGATTTTTAGTTAATGATAGGTAGTTTTTTTAGAAGCACTAATAGCTAGTTATTGAGGTGACATTGTAAAGTTTTCCTACTCTAGATCATACCAATGTAGGTTGAAAAAATTTGTGTTGTGTCACAATGTCTGCCTCTGGGTTTTTTTAGTTTAGCAATGTGTTTGCTATCTTAATTGTGATTTGAGTTCTCGAATATCTACGGTAAATGCGTTGGTAATGTTACTTTCAGAATACGAGATAACACCAGTTGGGGTATCAATGCTTCCGAAGGGACAATACATGTACTTCAAAGATTTACAATTACTATTTACATGTGTGAAAGATGAACATTATCTTACTGATATAGTTGCTGCAAGCTCTAAGCTCACATTGTAAGAAAAATGGGTGATGACACTTCTTCAGTTGCTTTCGCATCCCTCCACCCAAATATTGTCTCCTGCAATAATTTTTGCATTCATGGTGCAGGCATGTCGGGAATTTGTGTCATCTGGGCCTCAACGTGTTCTTGGGAGCACTGATCCAAGCGCAACCAGCAATGGCGAATCTCCACAGTGCACTGACATGCTCCGGAGAAGCGTAATCGATACCAACACGTGGACCAACCAGTATCTCCTCTGGATCAGGTCCATCTAACAGTTCCAAGCCACCTGAATCATCCCAACTCGATTTTGTCAGTATTGCAATAAACTTGCACAGTTGCACGAGAACAAAATGGCAGGACTTACCAGGAGTGAACAGGGGATGGTTAGACCATTCAGTTGATAATCCTAATGCTTGACCAATCTAAGAGAACCAGTGAAAACAATGCAAAACTCAATTAATACCCCGTAGTATATCAGAGGAAAGTTGATGTTTCTATAGCATGTTGCTATCACACGCAATTTGCTAGACGTTCGGTATCTTCCTTTACTCACCGGCTTCAATAGTATCAAGTAAAAGAGGCGAAAATACGAGTCTTAAGAAATAAAGATACAAAAGACTTCTGGAATGGCTTGATACCTAGCTTGCACATAACTGCAGCGTATCCCAAAACCCTAAAATAATGGGCATTTGTGATTTGCACAATGTACATAGCTCAATAGAGTGGTCTCAATCCAATTACAGATCGGCTATCAGCCACCACAAACAGTTACACAAGCGAGTGCGACTGCGCTTACCTTGCCAGGTCCAGTAAGCAGAACAGGCTTCTCAGTTTTCTGACCACGGCGCTGCTGAATGGTCCCCAAACCTGCCAAATTTAAGAATACTTGCCTCAAAACTCAAAAGCACGAGAACATACGAAACATGTAAATTTCCATAACGATAAACTAAACTGCACTAAACGAGACGACAGCGAGATGCGCAGGAAAAACTTAGGACAGGAAAAAAGTACCAGAAACCGGAGCGCAGGCTCGCACCAACACCGCAGCCCCGACGCCTTCCTTATCCGCGACGACATTGAGCATTGTATGCAGACCGTAACACAGGTACACATAGGCGCGACCCCCAGCTCCAAACTACACACATTAACAAAAAACCACAACCTGTTGTATAGAATCTCACATCGGAAATAACAAGTGTGTTGGCCCGTTTGAAAGCAGAGGCTCTAGCAATCTTACAACGGGTGCAGTTCTTGCAGTTACCCCAAACCTCCCGTGGCAGGCCGAGTCGTTCGGCCGGTACGCTTCGACCTAGACACGTGTCAGCTCCTAAGCGTTTCCCATAGGGCTGTTAAAGAGAGAGAAAAAAAGAGTGATTCGCTGGTGGCAGTTACCTCGGTGATCCGGAGGACGACGTCGTCCCGCCTCAGGAACTTGCCCAGCAAGCGGGGGGCGAGGTCAAGGGCGTCAACTTGGAAGAACGCCGGGGGCAGTATCGTCATTTTCCCCAGGGGAGCCGCCGGCTGGCTTGGCAGTGGTTCGAGTCTCGGTCTGGTACGAGGCCGGGTTGTTTCCGGGTCGAAGTCGGGCTTCGGTCGGACCGTCTTCCGAACCCGTTGGATCTGAGCTCCCTTCCGCTGCATACTAGCGGCGGTGAGCGGCGTCGTTTGAGTTACGCGAGGGTGAACAACCACTTTTGGTCCGAATAAGTTGGGTCGTGGACCCGAATTTGGCGGGCTTGGTCAACTGGGCCACGTACATATATAATAGATGGAAAAAAGGGTTAAATACAAATAGGTACCCTGAGATATAGGAAATAGGCATTTAAGACCCTGAATTTACTATCCCTTGTCTGAAGCCCCACCTCAGTCAGTGTCGTTACATTTAACAACTTCGTTGGTCTTGTCCGTTGTTTCTGAGAACAATGAAATTGTGGTTGGGTGTGGATTTTGCTGAATGTGGTGAATTCATTAAAAGGATATTGTTGTTATATGTCTCTAATTCGAATTTTCTTCCGATTTTATGGTATAATCTCAGACCTTGACCAAATGGAAGTATGCATCCGGCTTCGAGTTTGATTTGAGCAGCGGAGAGACGATGTCGTGTGGATGGTGGTCAAAGAAAGGCCTGCCTTTATTTTGTTCTAGTCGGCGTTGGTTGGTGACCATATGGGAATGAGAGAGGGGAGGAGGGTGTACTTGACTTTTTAATATACTTATTTTGTGTTTTGAATAACTAAGGACTTGTTATGGTTGTTTTCAAAACTCAGGCTTATCAATTAATAATGGAGATAAGTATCACTTTAAGTAAAGTGATCACGAATCCAATTATCTTTCGATAATTGTTTATATTTTCTTAGTAATTTTGATTTTCCTAAATTGAGTTTTCATTTTTTTCTTTGTATTACAACAGTTATAACCGCAACAACCATCAACGATGTTGATACCAATATAATTTTCGTTATTTTGAATCCATAATGACAAAGATATTATAAAGATAGACTGACAACCTTTTCACTATTCACAGCATCAAATCTTTATAGTGGACAAAACTAAGATTAGTATTAATATTCACGAGTCATCCTTTTCATATATAGTCTATTTTTGAAGTCGACTATTTTCTCAGGCCCAAAATGCTATATTCCATTGGGGCATTATAATGAGATTCTTTACATCGACACTACATCGGTTTTCTGGTGATGCTCGATTTAGAAAAGATCCATAGCTTGACACTTTCTTCAAGCTCGTCCAAGTTCCATATGGTAATAATCAGGGGTGAGTAACCTCAATTGGTAACCAGAAAGAGATGTCGCAAGCGACCGCGACAGATTTTTGACATTGAACATACTAAAACTAGGGGTGAGTTTTTAACTGAGAAAAACCTATACCGCACCGCACCACACCGCAAATTTAACAAACCGTCCCCGCACCGCAATAAAGTGGTGCGGCTGCGGTTTGTTAAAAAATTCCTACACATGTGAAACGTAAGTGAAATCACGTATAATCAACCATAAATTTATCATGTGATATACTTTCATCAATTGGTATGTCAAATCATAATTGGACCACTTCAATTTTTTTCTCGGGAGTTTCTTATCCAATTAGATAGGTATTATATATCAAGAAGCTTTCCAATAACGCAATTAAGTATGGATAATGTGGTAGAGGTCAAAAATAGCGAAATCATATTATAACACAATTTAACTGATATTATTTCTTAGTTACTTCCACGAAAAGAGACAGATTATTTCCTATTGCTAACAAGTTTTCGTTTTGCTTTTTCCTTCATATTTTTTCTCGAAGAGAATGATTTAGTTGAATGCACAAAACTAAATATGGCTCAATGCGGTATCAAATCGCACCGCACACCAACGCCGAGATGAACCGCACATCGCGGTTTGTCATAAAATCGCACACCGCATGGTTTGATTTTTCTAAAACAAAAAAATGTGGTGCGGTGTCAAATTTCACCCCGACGCCGCAAATCCGCACCGAACTCACTCCTAACTAGAACCAACATCGATGCTAACGAGTAACCCAATCCTTAGGGTTGAGCAAAAACTACAGAAACTGCACACCGCACCGCACCACATCACACCGCAAATTTAACAAACTGCACGGTTTAGAACGAAAAAATTACCGCACCGCACCACATCGCGATAAAATGGTGCGGCTGCAATTTTTAACACCACACCGCACCGCACCATATATATATGTATTTTTTAAAGGTATATATATATATATATATATATATATATATGCATATATATATATATATCTTAAAAAAATCTACCCTTCATGACCATATTTCTTATTGGACACCTATTTTTTCGCATTTTTTTCTTAATTTTTTCAATTTAATTCAAATTTATATATTATTTTATTGATTTGGGCCCGTTAAAATGAGTTTAGGCCCAGCGCGGTGTCAAACCGCACACCACACCACACCACACCACCCCGGCACCGCAACAAACTGTACCGCGCGATTTATCACAAAACTGCAAACCGCGCGGTTTAATTTTTTTTAATAAAAAAGTGTGGGGCAGTGTGCGATTTTCGCCCACACCGCACCATACCGCACCGAACTCACCCCTACCGGTCCTCATTCATATATAACCATTTTTGGAAGTTGGTAATTTTCTCACGCCTAGTGACCAAACCGTCACAGTCCGTTACAACATTATATACACATTTCCCTGTCCATTCTCTTCCCTCCTTCCCTCCATATATAAAATATAAAAGTAACGACACCCGCAATTTAATTATTGTACTAAAGGGAGAGGAAAAAAAAAAAAGAAGAAGAGACAAAAGAGCCAAATCTCATCCCAGGATTCCAGATTATTCTCGATCGCCAAAACCCAATCGCCATTTCCCGATCATCCGATTCCAATGCGGACGAGGTTTGTGGTGAATTATGGGGAATCTAATCTCCGAATTGGATGAGAATTAGCTGAGTGGGATTAGATTTAATTGGGTTAGGGATGCCAGGATTAGCTCAGCGAAATGAGGAGGATTTGATTAGTAGTAATAAGGGGGTTTACCCGCTTAATGGGTTCTGGGCTAACCACCCTGACGATGTTAGCCACAATCAGCTCCAGAAGGTAGTGGGCATCTTCTTCTTTTTATGATTTTCAATTTCTGGGTTTTGAATTGAATTGGATTTAGATCAGTTGTTTGTGGTTGAATTGGGGTTCTGAGGTCCCGTTCGGGTTGGTTTTGCGGGTTGGATTGAATCTGGGAACTTAGGTTGTTGAGGGTATTGGATGTATGGTTTTCTTTTGTATGTGAGGTGGGGTTGTGTTGAATCATTGGTGTTTGTTGTCGAATTGGGATGCCCTTGCTTCATTTAGGTGGATTGAGCTGGTGGCAGTTACTGGTGATCTTGACATTTTGGTTCCTGGTTCATGTTTACTTCAGCTCTCTCCGCAGTCCTCCATTTGACTTATAAGAGCTGTGTGAAATGGTTCAAGTAGTCGGCTGCCGATACTTGTTTCCTTTTTTTTGGTCTTGCTGGTTCGAGTTGGGCTCCCTTGACTATTTTATGAATTTATGAAGGTTTTGTGCTAATAGTGATGTTGGTTAATTTTGGGTACAGTTCTGGAGTGATTTGTCATCTGCTGCATGCCAGAAGCTACTGCGAATAGACAAGCAGACCCTGTTTGAGCAGGCTCGTAAGAACATGTATTGCTCTAGATGCAATGGGCTGTTGCTAGAAGGTTTCTTGCAGATTGTCGTCTATGGAAAGTCATTGCAACATGAGGGTGGAGGTGTGCAACTTCCTTGCGGAAAACCAGCAACTGCAAAGAACCATGTCGATTGTGGATTGTGGAATTCTTCGGATGGGTGTAAAGATGAAATTCAAGATCCATCTGTTCATCCTTGGGGAGGTCTAACCACCACTCGGGATGGCTCCTTGACGCTTTTAGACTGCTACTTGTATTCAAAATCCCTCAAGGCCCTTCAAAATGTGAGTGCTAATCCAATTCAGTCAAGGTGGTAACAACCTGCTTTTGTTCTGTGGTGGTGATTTTCTTTTGGTTATTAGGTGTTTGACAGTGCACGTGGAAGGGAGCGGGAGAGAGAGTTGCTATATCCTGATGCCTGTGGTGGGGGAGGTCGAGGTTGGATAAGCCAAGGAATTGTGAGTTATGGTAGAGGACATGGAACAAGAGAGACTTGTGCTCTGCACACTGCCAGGCTTTCTTGTGATACGTTAGTGGATTTCTGGTCTGCACTAGGAGAAGAGACCCGACAGTCTCTCTTACGGATGAAGGAAGAGGATTTCATCGAGAGGCTTATGTACAGGTGTGTATTACCAACTTCTAGTTTTATATAGGCAGCACTGATTTGTTTCCAACTGAACAGCGAAAGGTCTGTCCTATCCTTGGTGATGTATTGTTGCTACTGAGTTCACTTTTACTGCGGCGATAACAGCCAAGAAGCGAATGGAAGGTCATGTCACAATTAAGTTTAATACAACCATTACCCTTAGGTAATCCCAAAATTGCAATTTGTGTTCTCCATGGGAGACGTGTTGACGCCTTAATACATCTTTCTTCGGATATTCAACACGATATTGCTGATTCTTTTTTGGAGGCTTGAAAGGGGTCTGATGGGATGTGTATATATTGCTTATGAGAGCAAGAAAATATTGGATTGATCATAGAGTTTTGGCAGATTTTCACGTATTGAACATTCTTGTTGAACTTATGTGACTGAAGAAAAAGTTCAATCTTCAAAAAGCCAGTAAGGTTTGAGAAACTTTTCAAAAGAAGAGAGGTGCATGTGATTTCTGGAAATGAATATCTTGGGTTCACCATTTGGAAGATGAGATGATTTAGTCTGGTGCTTCTGCCAATTTTTTTAGTCTTTTATCTAAATCAAATCAGCAGGAGCACATGACAAGGTTTCTTTTTTATTTTTGGTCAAAAGACAAGGTTGCTTATCTGATGGATGCTGGTAATATGCACGGTTGGAAACTAGGTTGCATTTTAGACTCAGACGGAAGTTTTGGTGAGGGTTAACTATAACCTCAGCTTCTGCTCAGATGAGATTCGTAACCAGATATTTGAGTTATTTAACTAGGGATTGGCACCTTAATTCAGTCATTGGCAGTTGAGAAGTTTTTATCAAGGAGCGGTTGTTTTGGCTTCCTTCCTTCCTGGCAGAATGGGGATGTGTGGGTCCCATGGATACTTCCCAAGTTTTGCCATGATGAGTGTAAGTGGCTTATCCCTATGTGAGTTGAGCAACCCAATGAACACAAATGTTCTCCTTGCAGCTTCTGGGTTGTGGTCTTTGTCTTCAATGCAGTTCCCTACTTGTAGGGCCAGACTATCGTTGGATCAAAGTAGATAGTACTCTGGTGTTCCTAGACTTCCATCTTGTAATAGACATGTGAAATTAAGAACATGAGATATGAGCCAAAATTGAGCTTAGAGGAAGCATTTGATGCCAGTACACATTTAAGTGTAATATAAGTGTTAAGTTGATCAATTTAATAATCCCTGGGAATGACATGGTTCATTTTATCAAATTAAGGCCTTCACACAACTTTCCAACTTAATTTGTTCAGATTCATATTCAGAGTGTGAGGTAAGATCACTTTTTACCAGCATGACTTTTCCTTCAATTCGACTAGGTTGACTTTGGGCCCTGCTTCCTCGTTCATACATTGTAATCTCCTGCATGCCATATGGCTTTGTTTCTTCAGAAATCTTATTCATTGTGCTATTTTGATTAAGAATATTTCTATTGTTGGCACAGGTTTGACAGCAAGAGATTTTGCAGAGATTGTAGAAGGAATGTCATTCGTGAGTTCAAGGAGTTAAAGGAGCTAAAGCGAATGAGGCGAGAAACTCGTTGCACTAATTGGTTCTGTGTTGCAGACACTGCCTTTCAGTATGAGGTGGTTATTCTTGTTCAGATCACAACTTTTACCTCTGTGATGTTTGTTGGTTTTTGAAGATATGTGATATTGCAGACATACGATACACAAATATTTTTCTAACATGTTTACACCAACATGTCATGTGAAGGCAGTCTGGTCCTTTGAGATTGTTCATATGCAGACTGATGATTCTTTTCTTTTCTATTCCATAGGTTTCTGATGATACCATCCTAGCAGATTGGTGTCAAACGTTTTCGGACACAATTGGAATTTATCATCATTTTGAATGGGCTGTTGGAACTGGAGAAGGAAAGTCGGATATTTTAGGTTTTGAGAATGTTGGCCTGAACGGGAGTGTCCGAGTCTCGGGACTGGATCTTGGTGGTTTAGTCGCATGCTTTATTACGCTCAGGGCTTGGAAAATGGATGGTCGCTGCACTGAACTCTGTGTAAAAGCTCATGCTCTAAAGAGTCAGCAGTGTGTGCATTGTCGGCTGGTAGTAGGTGATGGATTTGTTACAATCACTCAAGGAGAAAGCACTAGACAGTTTTTTGAGCATGCTGAAGAGGCCGAGGAGGAGGAGGTATTTAATCTTCTCTTCCCTTACGTTAATTTGTTTGTTTTTTTATTGTTTCTGTATACCTCCATTTCAGCAATAACCTTGGAGATTATAACTTCTTTAGGAGGACGATTCAATGGATAAGGATGGGAATGAGCTGGATGGAGAGTGTTCACGTCCACAAAAGCATGCGAAGAGTCCTGAGCTTGCTCGAGAATTTCTTCTGGATGCAGCAACTGTTATTTATAAGGAACAGGCATGTTTATTGATTTTTCAATCTTTTTGTCCCCTTGATATTTTCCGAGAGATTTATCTGTGTGCTTTTTCCATAGAATTGTCTTCTATCCATGATCATTTGTATGTCGTATCTATGTCACTTAGCTCCTCTTCAGGAGATCTCTCGGAAGATAAAATCAGAATAGCAACATTTAGGTTGTAAATCTCCTAGTAGAAGGGGGGAGGAGCACTGGAGCAGTGCCAAGGAGATGTGTTAATAATTTTTTTGGACACGACTTGTGGTAATGCTGGCATTTTAATTATGGGTGAATCTGTTTCTACAGAAGTCAGTTTTTATGTAAATATATGCTCGCTATCAAAGACTATGTGAACCCTGAGTATATTTTCCCATTTCCCATTTCTCGTATTTACTTGATCATCTGATTGGACTTCAGGTTGAAAAGGCTTTCAGAGAAGGGACTGCACGCCAAAATGCTCACAGCATCTTTGTATGTCTTGCTTTAAAACTCCTGGAAGAACGTGTCCATGTTGCTTGCAAAGAAATTATTACACTGGAAAAGCAGGTGACTGAGATTTTTATGAATTTAGGAATTTACATCTTTGTTATGAACACTGTAACAAAATCAGTGTCTGATGCACGAGAAAGCTATTTTCAGGTGAAGCTTCTCGAGGAGGAGGAGAAAGAAAAGCGCGAAGAAGAGGACCGGAAGGAGAGAAGAAAGACTAAAGAAAGGGAGAAGAAAATGAGAAGAAGGGAGAGGTTAAGAGGGAAGGAAAGGGAAAAAGAGAAACAATCTTTTGACTCGAATGATGTTTCGGATCTTCCTGATATTCCACAAGATGAAACATCCCTGAATGTTGACGAAGAGCATATTAGTGCTATCAGCTGTGTGGAATCCTTAGGCGAAGCAGCTGAGATTTCTCAGTGCAGCACTCCTGAGATGCGGGACGAACAATTCTCCAGTGATTACGTCAGTTCAGTTATGCAACCAGATCCCTACAGTATTCCAGATGGAGAGGTAAAAGATGTCAATGGTGGGACGAGCTCGTTAGCATTTGAGGAACTGAAATTTTCTCACAGAAAATTGAGACTTAGAAAAGATTTTCAACCTCAGCCCTCTATGAGATGGCCTGACAGGCAACGATTTTCTGTTGCTGAAAGTGGACTTGCAGTCAGTAGTTCTGAATCAAGACATAATGGTGACGATTTTGACTCGTCAAGGACATCCTATTCTTCAAACAGGCACGCGAGGATGAATGGACGTCCCAAGTTCAGTTGTACAAATAACAAAATCAACGACTCTCATTCTTGCAGTTGCCACCAAAACAATGAGTATAGAGTGAAGGTTGAACCGCGTATTTCTGCAGTAAGAGTTGGCCGAGAGAACAGATCTTCTAGTTCGCTGGATACACAGAAGCTATTTTGTCGTGCTAGCAAGTATGGTCAAATGGAATATGTGCGTGAAGGTTGTGGAAGACCCAAAAGCAAAAATGTAATGGTAAGTAATTCTTCTGGAAGAGAATTGCTTAATGGGAAGAAAGTTTGGGAGCCTATGGACTCGCAGAAAAAATATCCTCGCTGCAATTCAGACTCGGATGTTACATTGAAGTCATCTAGTTTTAAGGTTGATAGCCAAGATTCCAATTCCAGACCTAAGCCAAATGGTGATCTATCTGCCCTGCAAGTAACCAAATGTTCCGGTGTAATTGATCGGGAAGAGAAAGGCGAAAAGGATTCTATCCTTGTAACAGATGAAAACTGCCAGGCTGGTGGTCGCGTAGAAGAAAAGGAACCTTGCTCCCCATCAGATGCTGTATGTGAGGCAGTTGGTTCTATGAAAAACTGTATCCCAAGTGGGGATAACATTTCAAGTTCTGATAATTGTTCTTCTTGTCCAAGTGAGGGAGACAGCAGTCCATCTTTGTCAAACCTTGGAACCCTCGAATCTTCTTCCATATCAGATTCCGACGACAGCAACCATCAATTAGGAGGAGGAAGAGGAGAAAGTTTGCAGAGCACTCAGAACGGTTCATCCACTGTTCATAATACTGAACGTCCAAATAGATCAGAGGCTGGTAGGAACATGGAGGTTCCTTCAGATGCCTCCAGTGTGCATCTGCCTGTAAACACTGCAACTGGCAATGGACTGCCTACAATTAGTGTGGGCTCGGAACACCCTACATTTGCTTCCATGCCTAACCAAAATTTGCAATTTACAATGTTTCAAGCTCCTTCCGCAATGGGTTATTACCATCAAAATCCAGTATCTTGGACAGCGTCTCCGGCCAACGGATATCTGCCATATTCACACGGCAACCAATATGTTTATACTGGTCCGCTTGGATATGGTTTCCACGGCAATCCAAAACTGTGCATGCAATATAGTCCTGTGCAGCATTTGGGCACTCCTTTGTATAATTCTGGTGCTGTTCCAGTTTATCAGCCTGGTCCTAAGTTGAAGTCTGACAGGCAAATGCAGACGTCTCCGGTGCTGGAAGCTGCAGCTGAAGCTAATTCCGAGCTGAGATCAACAGTGCGGTGTTCACCAGAGGTACCCCTAACCGGAGGAGGCTGCAAAAATGATACCCCCATGAAGTTGCAAGCAAAAGATTCAAACTTCTCTCTGTTCCATTTCGGTGGGCCTGTGGAGCTTTCGACTAGTTGTATACCTGATTCTTTCTCATCAAAGGATGAAACTGAAGGATCTCTTTCTTCAAGAGTATCTGGAAATCAAGCTGAAGATGATCCTCCCTGCAATAAGGAGACAACAATGGAAGAATACAACTTGTTTGCAGCAAGTAACGGCATGCGATTTTCAATCTTCTGAGGCGGCTGTGTGGAGTTCCAGTCCTCGACTTCTTGGTATTCGGAGTTCGGCTACCGTGCAAGCACCGGACAATAAGCGTCCTGCGAGAAAAAGAAAAAGAAAAAAGAGAGCAATTTTTGGGCTATAGTTATAGTTTCTTCATCTGATTGATTTCATGTTTCTTTTATTATTTTAAGGGAACCAGAGGAAGACATTCGAATGCCGAAGATACTTGGTTAAGTTTTTATATGAGTTGAAAGGTTTTTGGTTTGTTTTCCAATGGTGAAGCAGTTCCTGCGGACTGGGGAATTTTATGTTTCTTCTTCTCTTGTTCATGCTCATCCACTTGCTAATTTCCATATCAAAGGAAAGACTCCTACATGTTCCGTTATTCTCTGTTCGCAACATCGTCAGGTTGCAGTACATTTCATATCGTATCAAGACAGCTATGTCTGGTGGCGCGCACACAACCATAGCCAATACAAGCCCGTTGCACTTACCATTCTCCACCCTAAACCTTATTGTGCACACGACGATTGCCTAAATCGAGTGTAGCGGTTATCATGCTCCACCGTGAACCATATCGCGCGCACGACTATGCCAATATAAGCCATCACGCTTATCATTATCCACTCTAAACCATATCTCTCATACCGGGAGGCACAATCCTATTCCATATCGAAAGTGAGGCAAAATCCTATCTATATCGGAAATGGTCAGAAACTACACTCTACGGTCAGTCGTAAACTTGTTCTAATGAGGGACAAAGTGTGTAACAACCCATATATTGCTTGAAAGCTCAAAAAATCGTTCACAAAGAAGCAAAACTTTCCAATTGACAAAGGGTGATCAGGTAAAGGCAAACAACTGGCAACACTGTGATCCTTGTTCGTTCCCAAGCTCCCTTCTCTCGCAGAACAAGAAGATCTCTTAGAGCAGAATACTAGTTTGTTGTGCCTGAGAACTTTAACACCGCAAGATAGAGCCCTTGACCGTCCACGAACTCTACCATCTCAAAATTATGATCGACTGCAACGTTTTGAAGAGTCGTCTTGTCAGGCAGGACAGAAGTGATAACATCTCGGTATTGTTTCCTTTGCTGCTCCAACACTTCCTTGCCTTGTGGGTGACTTATAACCACCCTTGCACCTGTACAATTATAAGAGGCATCGTTAAAAAAAAAAAAAAAAAGCCGATTGAACTTCCACAAATTTGTGTTTCAGGGTCCTGGCTAGTAGTAGCTATAGATTGCTCAGACTTGCGGCTGGAGGGAGAGACGGAACAAAACTGAAGAGAGATTCATGGGACATCAAGTTTTCACCTGCAGAGCAGCGATTTGCCAATGCTCCGAGAATCTGGCTGAGATCAAAGGGCAAAGCGGGAAGAAAGTAGAGAAACACTACATCTAGTGGTGCCCATTTCTTTGGAACATGTATCAGCTCCCCTTGCCAACATTGGATATCATCATGCATCTCTTTGAGGCAGGCTAACTGGAAAAGTGACTCGTGTACGACAAGCAAAAGATTGCAACTTGATAACTCTCTTAACCGACCCACAAACCCTTCGGAGCCAATCGAGACCAGAACCCTCGAGTCCTCTTCAATTGCTGCAGCAGATATAACACGATCGATGTTCCTGGCATGTTCTTCATTGGTAACCAACTCGTCGAGAAACGACCAATCTTTCTCAGCAACATCCTCAAAGCTTACTGTTGCCACAGTCCCCTCGTCCGAAGATGCCACCTTTACCACGTGCGAACCACGAGTACGAGAGTAGAAGCTGGAATGCTGGTCAGGGACAGTCACCGGGTAGCCAACACGACATCTGTCATAACCGATGGAGGTACATTGTATCTGCATTCGACGACAGGGCAATGACCGACATGACGGTAATTGCAGGGACGAGTACGTCAAGGAAACCGCCACAGAATTCATTGATAATTACCGCCGTAATCCTCGAACAAGCTGAATCAAACTCTTGTCAACCTACAAAATCCTCTCTTGATTGCTGGACTCGGAAGAAAAAATGAAAGGGCAGCTGAATCCAGTCTTCCTATTCTTGAACCTGGTTCAGGAAATTTAACAAACAGATGGCGAGCAACGGCACACTTGGTCGTCGTCTTCGGGAAACACCAAAGATAAACTCAGAAGTTAACCTACTGGACGATGATCCGGAACGACCAGTCACTTAAGTTTCAACCGAACAACGACCAAGTGATGCTGACGTCGCCACTCTGTTGGACATTTTATACCTGGGCCCGGCCCAGTTTTTACTTGGTCTCGGCCCAACAAAAATGAGGACAACAAACATTACCGGAGACAACCTTGAATTATACTCGATTAACCATTCCGGTCTTAAGTGCTGATATGGACCAGTGTTTTCTAAAGGGAAAATTTCATTTTTAGCACTTGTGGTTTGTCTGATTTTGCGACATGATGTCTAGAAACGACTTCTTCTGGTACTTATGGTTTCTCTGATTTTTTGCGTCCCGCTGTGATCTTCGAGCTTTCGTGTGTCCACTAGAAACGTTTGGCTTCGAATTCGTGATGTTTCTCGTGCCCTTTCTTCGAATGACTCGTCTCATTGGTGAGTGAGTGTAAGGTTGTACATTTAGGGACGGAGGTACACGTGGTTATGTGGGGGTAATTGCCCCAAAAAAAAGATTTATGAGTATATATTTAATAGAAAAAATGAGTTTGCCTCTATTAATATTGACTAATTTGCTCCATTATAATTTTTTTATTTATCAATTGCATAAAATACATAAATATTTTACCCCCATAGTATAAAGTTTCTGGATTCGTCTCTGTGTACATTATCTAATCGTCAACTTGCTGAGAAACAAATTCGCAGATCATAATTCACAAATCTTTATTTTTATCTATATTATAATAACAAAATTCTAATTC
Organism: Hypericum perforatum; assembly: GCA_012979155.1. Lineage (NCBI taxonomy): Eukaryota > Viridiplantae > Streptophyta > Magnoliopsida > Malpighiales > Hypericaceae > Hypericum > Hypericum perforatum. The sequence continues at coordinate 58,751 of SOPF01024547.1, read as the reverse complement.
CAAAAATTTTCAAGTTAATACAATAGTATGGATATATATCACAATACTACATATCTGTTTGAGTTAATAAGTAATAATCCATCGTTAACAATCCATCAAGTAATAAATTTTCAGTTAACATTGATTAATAATTATCAGGCAGCAGAAACTAGTGTCCTAGTTAACGTCGATTGTTTGTTTATTTATCTTGTCGATATCACGTGCTATCCCCATAATATCGAATCCAATAATCGAAACAACAAAGAGACCCGAAGAAGGAGCTCGCACCGGAGAAAATGGCATCCGCCGCCGCCGCCCTAAAGTACGGCGACAGCCTAACGGTGGTGGGGATCTCGATATGCACGGCGCTCTTCTGCGAGGCCATCTCGTGGGTCCTCATCTACCGTACGGCGTCGTACAAGTCCCTCAAGTCCACCATCGACAAGGCCTCCAAGAAGCTCGAGACCATGAAGACAACCAGCACCACCGCAACCGCCTCCGACTCCTCCGCGGGCCCCACCGGGAAGAAGTCTCGATCCCGGAAGATGGACCGGGTCGAGACTTCTCTCAAGGAGTCCACGCGGGACCTCTCCCTCTTCAAGTTCAAGTCCGGCGCCGTCGTGGCGCTCGTCCTCTTCGTCGTGTTCGGGCTGTTGAATTCGCTGTTCGAGGGGAAGCCCGTCGCGAGGCTCCCGTTCCAGCCGGGCGGGATCTTCTACAAGATGACCCACCGAGGGCTTCCGGGATCTGACGCTGCTGATTGTTCTATGGCGTTTCTCTACTTTTTGTGTTCGATTAGTATCCGGACCAATCTCCAGAAGTTTCTAGGGTTTTCGCCGCCGCGGGCGGCTGCTGCTTTGGGCGGAGGGCTGTTCCCCATGCCTGATACCAAGACCGCCTGACCGGCCGATCTGATCTCTCGTCCGCACGGGTTCTTGTTTCCCTTTTAGTTCTTCCTCTAGGGCTGGTTGGTTTGTTTTAATTGTTGATTGGCTTTTGAAAGATACTTGCTTTCCTGTGTTCGGAATAACAGAAGCTAACATTGTGGGAATGGTTTTAATGAAGACAATGAGTTGATCTTGTTGGGAGTTGTGGATCCGAAACATAGTTGTTCTTGTTATGACTAGATTGCCCGTGGTTTAGCATGTGTTTTTCATGTTTTGGAACAATGGAAAGATCAAATTATGTCCAACATGTTGATTTGGTTGTCTATCTCTAGAGGTGGAAACCTGTGTATCTTTTAGTGTTTTACTATGTTAAGCTTGAGGGGATTTGGAAGTGTTGTTGTTCAAGACACCCTTGGTCGTAGTCTCTCTTGGAAATAAGGTTGTTCTTGTTATGTCAAGATTGCTCGGGTTGGAGCTTGTGGCTTTTGGGTCTTAGAGCTATGAAGACAATGGACACAGATCAAGTTGTGTCCAACATTTGGATTGGTTTGTCACTCTCTAGAGATGGATTCCGGGGTATCTTTAGTATTGTGTCATGTTTAGCTTGATGGAATTGGAAAGTGCTGGTGTCTGAAACACCGTGGTCGTAGTCTCTCTTTCAAACGAGGCTGCTCCTTTGTGTCTAGATTGGTCGGGTTGGAGCTTGTGGCTTTTAGGTCCTTGGAACTATGAAGTTGGATAATATACTGATCTAGTTTATGTCCAAGCTTTTTGATTGTGTTTGCCACTCTCTGAAGGTGGATGATGTTTCATCTTAGTTTAGTACCTTCGTTTGCAACATTACGAGCTGCGGTTCCGGCAAGTGATTCTGGTTAGTTTCTAGTGGTAGACAGTTTCGTTCTTGCGTACGAGGTCCTTGATTTCTGGTTATTCCTTGTTTAAGTATACGGAGTTACTCGTATCATCCACAATTGCCCACAATTGCCTTACCTTGCATCTCGTTGTCTCTTCTGCTGCCATAAATGTGCTTGCATATCATCCATAAATCTCTTTCGATAATAGGAAGGATTGAATAAGAACTCCTCTTCTTGTTTGCTGCTGGTGTTTTAGTCTTTAAACAAATGTTCTGCATCCGGAAGTCTACTAACGGGAGATCGATCTTTCAAGTCCACTTAATTGCGAGTATTCAGCCTCTTCAAAAATTTATCACACCAAAATTAGAAAACAAGTGTGATACAAAAAAACCAATAGTAATACCTATGCACTCGAACATCTTTTTGCACTACTCGCAGCCAAATCGTCAATTTATGTCTACGATTTCACTCCGGAATCCACCTCCTTCACATCGTTATAACTATGTACGAATCGTGCACCCAACATGCGGTTCGCAGAGCGACCCACGCGGAAATGGTTGTTGGTGTAAATTACATATTAACAGATCAGAGAGCTCACAGGACAAGTGAAAAAGAAACCGAACGGGAGAAACGACAGCTAACTTTCACTACACCCTCACAAACTACTATCACAATCACACAAACCTAAATCCCAAAGCTATCATCAACTCTTTCTGATTCTCTCGTTGACTCGGTGATGTCTGTATCAGCTCCATGTGATGACCTTTTCAACTTCGCCACCAGAACCCACATGTTAGCAAGCTCATTTTCCAAGTAAGCTTCTCTCTCTTTCGATTCTTCCACCTTCCTTTGAAGTTCGCCCTCTCTCTGATCTTTCTCCATAAGAGCAGCTTCGTACTGATGTTCTCTTTCACGGCTTATTGCCAACTCCCTCTTCAGTTCCGATGGTGGTGGTCCAACTTGCTCAGGACGTTTCACCTGATTCTCTCGCCGCCCATTACGGAGTACACTACCGGTTCTTCGATGAATAGGTGTGTTCTTTAGGGCATTCAGCTCATTGGCTAGTTTTTCATTATTATTCATTAGCTTGGAAACCTCTTCTGATAATGCCTTGAGCTCAACTGCAGCAGCTGAGGCTAGACCTTTCGCATAAGTACTATCCTCGGCCAATTTTTGGTTTCTAATTTCAAGCTGCTCCTTTGATTCAGTTAGCCTCACTACCTTCTGCTTTAGCTCTTCAATCTCTTTTGCCTGAAACAAGTAAGAGATTCAGCAACAACAACGTGCAAACGATACAGGCTGAACTCAATCGCATCATGAAGTTAGACACTGGCCAGCACTTTAGGATCAAGTGGACTGATTGGAGTAAGAACCTGCGATTGAAGAAGCAAATCATCCCTTTGCTCTTTCAATGATGAAACTTCCTTGTGTGCATGGAGGCCTTTTAGTTCAGAAAATCGTTGCGACAAGCTAGCTAAAGGAGTCATATTTCTGACCTCCAGCGCTTCAGAGAGCTGCTGCTTCAAGTCGGAAATAGTTTCTTGAAACCCTTCGCATTCACATATCTGATAAAAAAAACAAAAAACAAAACGAGACATCTCCTGTTTAACTGAAAATGCCCACGGCTCTAAAAGATTAAATTGCCTGGTGCATAGAGAAAAGTCCGCGTGACTACCTTTTGACTGAGTTGTTCTAGTATGATGCGATTATCTGCAGCTTTCACCTGATGCGGGCAAAAACAGAAGCCGTGTTAACAATATTCCATTAATTCCATGCACTACAAACCGATTTGGCTAGCTAACTTTTAAGGAGATGTACTCATGCACTACAATGCCCATCGGATTTTTTTCAGCCTCCAACAATCAAGTCATAAATTTTAGCAAAGAAGAGATGTACCTCAAGTTCAAATGACTTCTCATTCAGTTGTGAAGTGAGTTCCGCAATTGTCTGTCCCATATGGAAAATACCAAGATAAATTACGCAAAAGATAGACTGGAAAATTAGGTTTTCATTATAAAACAGTGTGAAAGCACAAATTAGTAAATTACCTGCAACATTTCTGACTTTTCCATCTTGTTCTGAGGAGCCATGATTAAAGTAATCTGTTTTTCCAGCAAAGCAATCTGTTCATTCTTCACTTTGATCTCTTCACTCAATTTCTTCACCTCCGCCTTAACACCAAAAGCAGAACAGGTTGGATTTCAATTAAAACCGATTTCATGTATAGATGGAGTAGGAACCAGTCTTACAGTTATCTCTTCTTTCTGAGGATTCCTTAACGCCTCCTCAGATAGTCGTTTCAAAGAACTAGACTGGAGTAAAACCTCACCAGAAAGAATCTTCTGTTGCTCCATCAGAAGATCAATCTGATCACTGGTTCTAATGCTGGTCTGTCAAAAGAAGACAGTGCAGCATTACAAGGACTGTGGTCTTTGGATAATGACTGGCACCATGAAGAACACCACCACCGAAAAAGCATAAATGTCCATAAACTGATCAAATTCTAACTTAATGGTAAGTATACCGAAGGTGTCTCCTGCCCCAGCAAATTGTCCTCGCGAAGCTCCATTTCCTCTCTGGCCTCGGAAAAATGATCGGCTGATGGAGAGCTTTCTGTGTGCAGTGGGAGTGAAAATCTGGAATCTGTATGACGATCACTGTTTTCTGCTTGAGGTGTTGAGGGTGTGCTATTAGATTTTACACCACTTGATTTGTCACTTGTGCTTGCCCCCAACCCACTGTCCCGTTTCTGATTAAAAGTATCCATAGATTAGCTTCAGGCTACGGTTAACAATGGATCTAACTTTTACCAGCAGATTTAGCTTTCAGGAACTACAATTAGACAAAAAGGAAACCAAAGAGTTTTTAAAAGCTTGGCCCATATATACCCGCGGCTTTAACCAGTTTAATAATCCATGCTTTCGTGTTTTCTTCTCGTCCTTCAGTGTCTCATCAGCAGCTTCTGTGTTCCCCTCCACAGAACCATACAAATCAACGGTTTCTTCTTCCAACATGATGTCCCGTCTTTTGAATGGCAGGTAAACAAGCTGAAAACAGATAAGATGTAAATCAAAAGTTGGTTGAGCGAAGAACCCACTTGATATATCTAGTAGAAAGCCCATGTGAATGACGAGTTTGATCCCAGTAGTTGAATATGAAGGTCCAGGAAGTCCCTACAGGAAACTGAAAAATGGTGAGATAAGTACCTCTTCTTCCCCAAAAGAATGTCTCCTTCTGGGACCAGTCTGATTGGGCAACCTTGATGGATGTGATGCTTTTGACGAGACCAATATTAACTTAGTTAACCTTTGTATTCTGTTCAATAGAACAGCCTTTGCTTCTTCTGCTTGTTCCAATCTTGATTGCAGCTTGAATTGACCATCTTCTAGCTTTACGGTGACATAATACAAAAAAGGGAAATAGGTTAGACACATGCTAAATGAACTGATTATTATACTCTCAAACAAAAAGCATCATAAAGCAGATTGCAGAAACAAGTGTTGTCAAGAGTTTTGCTGCGTGCACAAATTTTCATGCATTTGAGGCTGAGATCTAACTAAGCACCTAGTCCCTTGGCAAAAGGAATTAAACTCGGAGGAGGCAATAAACAGGGGATGAAGTGATCTACACTTACTACATTTAAGCTTAGAACCATATGATGCACAACTAAGACAATATTGAACTTTTACACTAGCAGGAAGCTGAATGATTGGAGATTATTATTAACAACAATATGCTTCAGAAAAGAGCAGTCTTCTCTTCTTAAAAAAACAGATGATATCTTCTGAAACAAATTCTTGTTTACCTTCTGCTTCAAAAGAACTATGTCATCTTCCACGATATCTTTCAACCGAGGAACTGTAACAATGCCTCCTTTCACATGTTCCAACTCTTCCTTCAAACTGCGTATCTCTGTTTGGTACTTCTTAATAAGTGATTTCTCGTCCATAATCTGTCAGTTTTGAAATGGAGTCAGATATTACAAATGGTCACACAAGGTATACAGAGGTGATTAAAAATATGCCTTGTTCTGTGCAGCTTGGACTTCAATATGCTTTGCACGATGGGCAAACTTTAGTGTGTTGTGCGTCTCTTCCGAATTGCTTGAAGCAGGAGTAACCGTGCAGATGAGCTGGAATTTAGAGAAGGGACATAAATGAAAGGGTATTGAGCCATGTCCATGTGCCTGAGAGACAACAGCCGTCATTGTCCATATACTGAAGACTTACAGATACACGTCCATGACCTTTCAATGATGATTGAAGGAGCCTTGTCAATTTAGAATCCCTGTATGGTACATGAGTGGCTTTCCCTTCTGTCAATTTCGATATGACCTAAAACCCGCAAGATAAGTTCCAATTTTAGGTCACTCAAAATGGCATTCACATTGAAGCAAGGTACTGCAACTGACCAAAAGTTATTGTTGCACTAATCATCAATAAATGAAACCACGAGATGGCAAACATTCTCATGATTCAAAAGTGACTGAATCTTGGAGATGTTTTCCGAATGGAAAGACAAACATCTACTCATGTGCAATGATAGTCCATGAGTAGTTGGGTAAATAGATGATGTCATATTTCAGACTGGTGCAAGAACATAGCATCTTGAGGCCATAACTTTGTTAAAATCTCCGGACAGGCTAAGCGGTCCACGTGATATGTATAGATACACACACACATACATATTATATGCGTGTATGTATTTCACCTAACTCCGAGGGTAATATCATGAAATTGCAAAGATTCTTGGATTCGAGAATTCGTTGGCGACTAGGTAACAAAGAATGGATAGATATGAGGCAACTAAGAGGTGATCAGTTGTTTTACTTAGTAGCTCGCCCTTTGGAGAATGAGTGAAGCTACCACTAGTAAGCTTTGATTTACAAAATAGTTATGAGAAACTTAGTGGCTAAATACCACAGGCAACAGAAATGTGAACCACATAAGATGACTGCAATTGATTGGGAATATAGAAGGATGAAGCCTCACTGTTCCTAGCGTTAGCAGGCTCTTGTTGATATATGCTCCTTCTTTCCGTCTCATACCAATAGTTTCAGCCTTTGAGCTTTCTGAACCTGCCAGATCGATGAGGTTCTGCAGATAAGTATGGAAAAGTCAAACAAAATCCCTCAAACAGAAAAATATCCCCTAAGGTTGCCAAGTCACAGAAAATCAAAATAAAAATGACTTTTGCAGCAGTCATATATTCAAAAACTATGACGCGAGAAATACAGTTGAGCTCAAAAAAACTTAAGCCCGAGGAATTACCAGTTGCGACAATGTCACAGCTTCTCCAGCGATGTTTTCACCATATGGGCTACTCTCAACAGTCTGTATCCACAGCAGCCAGATATGGGAAGTTCAAATAGAGAAGGAGCTTAAAAATTGTTGGCCAGAAAGTCTCCAGGCCTAGACTATGGATATCTTGAGGGGGAGCTTAAAAAGTATGACATCTATCAAAGATCAACTGCAGCAGCTACAGTAAGAGAGCAGGTACCAGTGTGAATATGGTATGGCTTCTGCTGCTGAGTAAATTAAAGTTTGTTGATCCCACATGCCTGTGTTCTGAGCCATGCGAAAAATAAAGATAATAAAGTTAACTATCCATAGACAAAAGAGACATCGGAAAGAAACATCACAATTTCCATTGTCCTACCTATTAACAAATCCCCTCATACCCCCACCCTCCCAATCCGAAGAGAAAACTGAGAACAGAAGAACCTCGAAAAGGTGTTCGCTTCACACAGCGGAAAAGGTCCTAAAGGACTGAATATTGTGTATGAATCCCTTCAATATTTTGATGTGTTGTGTGTGGGAACAAAGCTCGACAGAAAAGGTTATTTTATTTACTATTTCTGAAGCAGAGCCTTGATGTGGAAGCATTCTCAAATTCATATGCCACAAACAAACAATGAAAAGTGTAACCATCAAAATTGAAGTCACCTTCTCCAGCTGCTATAAGGGAAAGGGCATGAGCAGGGGACAGCACAACTTCTTCCTTTATTCCTTCTACAAAGGTTCCCTAACAAAATCAACAAAAGAAATGTCAAGATGCTTGCTGTCAGCAAACAGGAAGCTGAAACGAGCATCTGGTTAAATTTATGGCAAGAGAGAGACCACTCTGCATATAACTCAACCAACTCCTCCTGTTCCGAGCTACAGGTCGAAACATACAAAATCTCTGCTACATAGGCCACAACCTAACTTTCTGGATCTAGATTCCAGTGTGAATGAATCACAAGAAAATATAAGGACCCAGACTGCAAGGGGTCACGACACGAGACCTTCAGTGTAGCAGACAACCATAACATGCATCTGAAGGTCCACTTACCAAAGCAACTGAAGATGAAAAGGTTGTAAAATTTTACACCATTGATGACATAGAATCCTCTGAATCGGCTAAATTCGAAGATAACTAGACCTAATTTGCTAATCACCCTTGTAAACATGACATTTTTGAAAGATGCTGACATCAGTGCACTTTCTTGGACAGTCTCATGCCTAAGATAATCTGTTAAAGGTAATTCAGAATATTGGTTGTCCTCTCACAATCTCAATTCGGTCTACTTTCAAGAGGAAGAAAATAAAGTGTCTCAATTCAGTCCATAGCACAGAGAGAAAGGCTGCTGCAACTCATATTGGAACAGCACAAGTGATTTTTTTTACATGTTCAAATAATACCTGAGGGTCTTCTCTGATACGTAACTTTTGTCCTGCTGGATTCAACAAGTCATTAACAACCTGGAAAGAAGAAAACCTTCAGGATACTGCAAGCAAGGGGTCATAACACGCAGCAGGACATGAATAAGAGAATAAAGCAAGTCCTGACCTCATTGTATATCTCCAAGTAAGAAACACGAAGAAGAAACTCTCGGTTTGGAGTCTAGGAAAAGTTCAAGGTTAAGTTTCCAGACATAAACATGCATGACTGGTTAAGAAAGGTGAGTATTCCAAGGTGATGTACCTCTTGAATAATACAAAAGGCATCTTTTATCGCCAACGGAATTATCCCAGGCGACCTCTGATCTCCCTGCCAGTTTGAAAGTACATGTTAATAGCTTAATAGGTAGATATTGATAGCATTGCATGCACATTGACCTTATAAAATAAAATCAACAATCTTATTATTAGGCAGCAGATTTGTCTTTGTGACAAAGCTTTTGAGCCTAACACCATATACTTAACTACTGTCCACAAATGCCCAAGCATGAGAGCCAAAGCAGTAAACTGCAGTCTGATCATGCATTAGGACTTCTATGTAAAACAAGCAATCCAGATTTAGTTGCCTCATTTGCACTATGCACGAAAGAAAGCAAATCAATATTTCAGTCCATCTCACATGCATAGTGTGTGTTTTCCCACTGCTGGTCACACCATAAGCAAAAATGGTGCCTGAAAATAAAGTAAAAAAAGAGATTAGAATCCATGAGCTTGAAAAGAATTAAATGTGACAATGAGATTAAAAGTTTGTTTTACTTACCGTTAATGCCTTCCATAGAACCACTAACAACATGCTGAGCTGCAACATCATAGACATGGCGCGTTGTGGTTGTGGGGCCAAACACTCGATCTATACCAAAACAAAAGGTTAACTTGGCACCACGAAATGGTCATCCAAAACTACATCAACAACTCTAAAACAGGTGTTTGCCCATCAGTTACTCAAAGACTAAGCCCTAATTCAGGAAGAACCACTACTTTCCCAGGGAAACTGATCCCAAATTCCACGGATCATAAGTTCATGATGCTTCAAACAGATGATTTCCTTCTTAAGTACACTACACTGGGAAATTGATAGTCCAAGTAGGTCCGCAAACCCATTCCTATCCTACCTAACATTCCTTTCACCGAACCTAAGGAACACCGAACTATCAACCGAGGAACTCTAGCTCCGACACTCTCCACTACAATTGCCAATCCCAAACCGCTCGGAGAACCAAACATGACATACCATAAGCGTACGCAATGGAAGGATTATGCTCATTCCGAACAATCGTTTCGCCGTCCGCATACCACGCAATCTCTTCTCCCAGACGGATTTCCCGCGGACTTCACCAACAGAATAAGAACACACAAATTACCAAATTAGGCTAAACGAAAATATTAAAAAAAACTCGAGAAATCGGAGCAAGCGGGGGTTGCGAGGACCTGAGGGGACGGAAGCGGACGGTAACGGTGACATTCTCCTTGGATCTCTCGGATTCTACTGGGACGGCCTCGGAGAAGATGTACCGAGGAGCGGAGGAGGAGGCCGGGGAGCTTAGCCCGTCCACCGACGTCTCCACGAGCGGCTTCGAGGACGACGTCGTGGAGGACGAAGCCGAGTTCGTAGCCGCGCCGCCGAGCTTCGAGCCGCCAGAGGAGCTCATCCTCCTCGGTTTCGGCGCCGACATTATCCTGATAAACCAGGTAACCGTCAAAACGGACGTCGCACTTGAGAGTAAAAAATTAACAAACAACTGTCAGGTTTAGAGAGAGATGTGTATAAATACTCAAGCGGAAGCCGGAGGCATGCAGTTGGAGATCTTTCTCTGAGCTAATGACGGCGAGTGATCTAGTAGAGAGAGAGAACGGGAGAGGGGGAAGAGAGAGAGAAGGGGGAGAGAGGGATAGGGGAAGCAGTTATTGATAGTGTACGATAGACCAGGAAGAAGAAATTAGGTACCCTTTTCTGCTTTTTTCACTGTTTTTATTGCTTTTAATCCGCTTTTTTTTTGTTGGTGAATTATAAATCTATGCATTTTAAACTACATTATTAGATTTTATACGATTTTATATTTTTTTTCAAGTAAAATTCTTTTATTTTTTATTTGAACCATCAACCCCGAAGAAAATACTATCACAAAGTGATAACTTAATTCGCTGCTTTTCGTTTTGAGTATTATCGTGGTTTTGTTATATTTATTCGCTTTCAAGTAGAAAATTCTTTAAAGGTGATAAGTGATAAATCATTTTTATCGATGGTGTCATTAATTAAACTATTTGTGTATATATACACACACGACTTACAAAAGCGGTACCATCAAGATTTGGGATTAGGCTAAAGCCTAATTTAAAATTCACAAAAAAAATATATAGTTGGTTTTATATAATAGAGTGACTTGCTTTGGAACAGATGCCCTGGATAAAAGGACAAAGGGTAACTGCATTTCTTTTGTCGAAACTTTGGTATTTGCATTTTCCGGTCCGCACTGCTTTCCTGTTTTTCTTTCTGTATTCCTTTATGTGGCAAATTTCATATTACTCTCTCCGAAATTTTATATGCGTTGGCAACAGATAAATGTGACTTATGCTAATTTGGTGTTCATGGTATAAAGTGAGCAGCGACATATACTCAGATCATAACGGTTGCGATTATATCCTATGTGTTGTATTTGCGACATATACTCAGATCAAAACTCAAAATGTTTAATTATATCCTATGTGTTGCATCTGTTAAAATTTCTATATCTAACTCAAAATCTTAAAATAATGAATAGGTATATCATTCATACTTATAAATTTTCTCAATTCACTTATTATTTTCAATGTTGTATTTCTCCAATGCATCCGGTCAAATTAAATTCATCAGACTAAAGTTTGCACTCGTTCTAGTAAAATTATACTCTCCAGCTTTTTGGTTACTTGATGAGAGCTTTTCTCCGACTAAGAAATCATCAATGACAAAAATATTTTTCGACTAAAAAGAATCTCTCTCCTTTTTCCTACCACCCATCTTATTCTTCTCATTTTCATCTTCACAAATACAACATAATTAAAAACCAACACCAAACTCAACCTCTTATCCAACAACATTAAATTAAAAATTTCCTAAATAATCCAACTAACCAACAAAACGAATAAAATTGTGGAGGCGTGGTTTGATCAAGCCATTTTTGGCACAGCGGGTGGCCCTCGACGAGAATTATGTTTGAACAGTGACAATTGTGTACCATATGTTTTTGGTAATGAGCATATAGTAAATATACCAAGTTTTTGCTATAAACTTGGGGATATTATTCATGTGCGGTTCTGAACTAGCGCTGAGAACAACAAAATCATGGTTCAAGGGTACTAGTTCATATCCAACACTGCCAAGATCCTCACCACCTAGGACCTCCCTTCTCACCTCCTCAATTCCTCCTCTTCTATCGTAGTCGTCACGATGTTTTCTTCGTCGTTTTCTTACTCCACCCTCATTTATTTAGACCAACCGCTCTGATAACTCACTCTCCTCCCAATGCTACTCCCAATCTCGAACTCTCCCCACTACCACCACCACCACTATTATCCTTCCTTAGAATCTCATTCTTAAAATCCCACAAACCCACAAGCCTAAAGAGAGTCTCGTTGGCGGCTAGGTTGAGGGACTAATATAAATTTGTTCAATTTATTTATTATTTCTGGTGTAATATTTCTCCAACATATTTTCTTTTTGCGTGGTGTGAAATTGGAATATATATCTAATGTGTCCTTTATTTATTTATTTTTGCTAATATACCCACAATTTGTCTGAACTCAAAGCTTTTTCTTCGAGCATAAGACCAGTCGCAGTGGGGAGCGCGTATGCCCTCGCCCCGCCACGTGATGGCTCGCCATTGGGCGAGCCGCGTGTTGGATACCCCCGCGCCAACGTGGCGCCACGGCCGGGCCCGTTCAGATTGCGCCACATCGGCGAGGGTGTCCATATAGCTTTTTTAAATTTTTTTTGAAAAAATTTCCAAATGCAGGGAGTGGGTTTCGATCCCTTGTTCCAAGGAGTATAAGGGGGATCTTCACCACCTTGCTTCAGCGATTTTTTGATATCCTTATTCAGCTTAATTATATTTAATATGTATCTTGAATATTCTAAATTATGTAAATTTGAAAATAAAAAAATCCAAAAAAACTCAAAAAAATTAGGAAAAATTCCTAAAAATCATTTTTACTATTTTCAACTTTTTTGTCCAGTCAAATTTTTTAAAATATTTTTGATAAGTTTATACAATTTTATGAATCCAAATAATTAGACTTGGGTTAAAAAAGTTATTAAACACTGTAAATTGTACCATTTTGTAATATTATTTTATAATTATATATTTTTTTATTTTTTCATAATTGTATATAATAATCTCATTTGTCTTGTTTAGATTATGTAATTTGAAATAAATTATGTAATTTGATGTAAATTATGTAATTTGATGTAAAGTATGTATTTTGATGTAAATTGATATAAATTATGTAAATTGATGTACTTATATAATTGAAAAAACTTATATATATATTAATGTATCTTAAAATTAATAAACTCTAAATCCTTACCATAACCATTAACTTTATCCTAAAACCCTAAACATTTACCTTAACCTTAACCATACCCTTATATGTCTTAAAAAACAAATTATATTTAATTTGCAATTCTACCAATTTGTAATTGGAATTATTTATAACTAATTTTTAATTTTCAAACATTCTTATTTTGGTTGGTTCGAAATTAAATTTAGCATTTTCGAAGTTCTGCGAATCAATATTCGAGTTTAATACAGTTAGTTGAATTTTAGAAAATTGAGTTGAAAAAAAAAGTGATGTGGCGCTTAGGGCGTGACACTATAGCAAAGACATTACTATGGGCTAAAAACTAAAAACAGAAACACAGCTAACGTGACGTCCAGGACGTGCACTGTAGCGGGGTATGAATGCGGATGGTCTAAGCCATTCCGATAGAGATAAGAGCAGTTTCTCTTTGATGAATGGCAATAGGATCACAGGAGTCGCGTGATTTTTTCGAGTGAGAGCGCCTGGAGGGTTTTGGCATGTGATGGGTCCCGCTTATGGACACGTGTCTACTGGAGAAGCATGCTTTAAGCTCCGAATTGGTGTGCGACAAGCTGTCCGTTGCTGTAATTAGCAAACGGGGATTATGATTATCCAAACGAGGCCACCAACCTCGACCCTTTTAAAAGAGGTCAACAACTCCAATAATCGATTCTGTATTATTGAATCGATTTTTTTTATCTCTCGAATAGATAAATTCGATTCGGACCCTTTTCTAAACGCTTCCTGGCGAAAGAAGAACATCAATTGTTTGGATAGGATAGTGGCAATGGAGCAAGACTTGCGATATCATATCGGTTCATTTCGCAATCCACGCCCACGGTTCTAGGTTTGCCTCCTCTTCTCTAGGGTTGGAATCCAATTAATTTAATTCTGAAAGTTATGATTTTCATGATTCACCTATTTTCATATTCACTTTCCAAAACATTAACTTTCTTAAATTATGTATCAGAATTGAATCATAAACAAAATATAAATTGAAAGAATTTGATGGAATCTTTTTTGACATGGTGGTTTTGTAATTGTTTTTTGTGAGAGATAGTTTATAACTTTAATTTGTTGCGAACAAAGAAATAATGCGAGTGGCTGTGGACCATTTTAAAATGACACTAGCAGTAGCAAGGCTAATTATTAACAAATAAACAATTCCAAACTGTTATTAAAAAAACAATCGCATTTATTTTATTTTTTTCGAAACCGGACTGGAATCACAATACTAGCTGATTCAATTGATTTAAGATCAAATTCGGCAAGATCGCCAATAGTATCAAATGTTGCGTTTATACTTTGTATTTAACTAAACTCGAGATCTTTCCTTACAAATCTCTAATTTTACTTGTTTGGGATTAGAAAATAGAACAGAAGGAAGAAATGTGTTTGTCCTAGATGATATCTTTTTCAGCACGTTGAGAAGTGTTGGCAATTTTGTCCCTTCATTTCTTGCCTAGACAACTTCGTGAATTTGGTGGGGTGGGCATCACATCAACATCAAATTATTGAAAATGAATGGTTAATGAGTATTGAATGTCACCAATCGACCTTGGTCTATAAAATTAGCCTATTTTAGCATTGTACGTAGAGGTCAGAGAATCCTTGTTTTTGATAGTGATCGGATCGATTAATGTATTTGTTTCAAATTTAACTTTAACTTTATAGATTTAATTTTCAAAAAAAAAATACTTCCACTTGATAGTTTAAATTGTTTTAAGGGAGATTTTCTTGCCCAATATGAGTAATGTTAGCTGAAACGTCTAGTGGAATACGTCTTACTTTACCAACTTTTTTTTTTGGACCCTTGGTAGTAATGACAGCGAGGTGGACGAGAATTTGGAAACAAAAGAAGGAACGTATCTTTTTAACGATCTCCATGAAATTAGTACACTAAATTTTGAAAACAGATGGATAATTTGAGAGGTAAATTACTTTTTAATCATACTAGAATTTGAATATGTACCTTCTTAAATTTTACAAAACATAGTATCATTAGATTATATTTTGTTTAGGAGAGGTCAGTTTCCTATCAATATTTGTATACCGATTTTGAATTACATAAAAAAAATCACATAGTACTGACGTTTGAGCTATGTTTGTACACCCCTAGCATTTTTCGCCAAAATTGCTTTCAAATTTCGTTGGAGGAGGCCGTTAAAAAATTATATATCAAAATAATAATCTTAAACTCGTGTTTATTATCTAGATTTATAACTAAATTTCGAGTCGGAAAGATCACAAATGATAGTATAATTATACTCCAAGTTTTAACACAACTGATAATAACCATAAATTTATCTAATGGTCTGTGATAACCTCGAGAGTTGGTCGGTCGTTTTTGCGTTTTACTATCTACTTGAGAGATGATTTGATGTCTTTGACTTGTAAATTGTCTTCCGCTGGATTCTATACGTTCTGAGATATTTTTTAGGCTTGCTAGGCCTGCATGGTGTTGTCGATATGTCGCAGAGTCTAGCGCCGGTCACCGACCTCAGATCGGGTCGTGACATGGTCGTCCCTAAACTGATTGTAATATACGAAAAAATAGATGAGAAATTAACTGGGATATGGCAAAAGAAATAGGATATGCTAGGAAGAACAAAAAGTGGGATGAGAAAGCATGGATTATTAATAATGAAAATGAAAATTAGATTAATTAAATTGACTCACCTTGACGATGAGAGATGTCCATACTATAATAAAGAAACCTAAATTCTGATTTTTTTAGACAAAACCTAAATTATAACCAACTTGTAAGATACAAAAAACTGATAAAAAAATAATTAAGATACAAACAAAACAACTGTGACGTACAACCAAATAGCTAGATCATAATAAATAAAATAAAACTCTCCTGAAACATGAGAAAAACTTTAAAGTTAAACGTATTAAAATCTGGAAGAATTTTGTCCAGTTCAAATTTACATTAATTAATTCAGCAGACGTTCGGATATGATTTAGTTTAAACTAAATAAACATGTTATTACTTGGTACCTAATTTTGTTCATGGAGGAATATAACAGGTTGTCACATCTTAAAAAATGCGAGTATCACAGCTTTGTTGAAGACAGGAGGAGTCCACATTTATCATTGAGTTTGTTGAGTCATAATGAATGGGATATTGTTAATGCTTGAAATAATAAATTCATCCAATCCAATCATCTTTATTTGGTACGTGGTGGGGAACCATGACGAATGAGAAAAATAAGAGTAGAGCATAAGACTACTCACACCACCCGCAGCGGGGTGGTCCCGCGCCCTGGGCGCGCCACGTGGCGGCCCGGGATTGGGTGCGAGGAAAATCTCGCCGCGCTCTGCGTGTCAGTCGGGGCGCGCCTCGTCCCGGGCGACGTGACCCCTTTTGATTGGGCCACGTCGTCTGGGGTAATATTATATTATATTTTTTTTGTAAAAAAATCGAAAAAAAATTGGAAAAATTTGGGAATTTTTTTAAAAATTCCTTTCACTTTTTTTGAATTTTTTGTGCAATTAAATTTTGTTTTATAATTTTTGGTTAATTTTATAAAAAATTTTGAATCCAAATAACAAGAATTTTCGGATGAAAAAAAATATGTGTGGTCCAAATTTGATGTAAAAAATTTGTGGTTCAAATTCATTTGAAAATTCTATAAATAGATACAACCTTCTTCATATTTTTTCACACAAAAACATCTCCTCTCCTCTCTTTTCTTAATTAGATTGGGAATATCTAATTAACATTTTAATTAGATATGGATCCCAATGAAAAAAATGAGAATTTTGATTGGACCGATTTTAGGCAATTTAGTCCAACTAATGGTTTTTTAGCTTCTAACCCCAATGTTTACTTCTAGGCTAGTCAAAACCTAAGCCAAATTCTTGAGTCAAACCAAGATCTAATAAACACCCGCCCAACCGATCCTCCAGCCCGGCCAAGGCTCAACCGACAAATGCCAAGGCCACATCCACCAAACAACCCTCAACCTCGACCAATTTACCCAAAATTCTTGGGAAATGCTCCCGAGATGCCAACATACCCACCTTGGTACTTCACAAGTTTTTTCCAAAATCCACCAAATTGACCACCAAACTTGACTGAATCTCGACCAAGCCCAGTGCAAATTCCATAACCTGAGTCATCATCACCCACACAAATAAAAGAAAAAACTATTTCTAAGACTTGGAGTGTAAAAGAAGACATTGTATTAATGTCTACTTATTTACAGGTTAGCGAAGATGCCATTGTCGGGGCAAACTAGAAGGGGCAAGGCCTTTGGCGCCGCATCAAGCAAATTTACGATCAATGTCGTATAGAAAATCCAATCGACCTTAGCCCAAGAAATTATGAGCAGATGAAATGTATATACAAATGCCTAACTCTGGCATATGGAGGATGGATTGAAGCATACACCCATGCATCTCGGCGCAAGCAAAGTGGCCAAGTCGAATCTAATGTAGTGGCGGAAGCACATATATTATATCAACACGCCCACAAGAAAAAATTTCTTGATCTACATGTGTTTGAGGAAGTGATGCGCAAACATCCAAAATGGAATCCTGGCATGCAAAAAGATCAATTATTTGGCTTCACCTTTTCATCGCCCGTAAATGATATAGAGAGTGGTGGAAGCACAAAGAGAACAAGAACCACTGAGGAGGAAACCGACACAATTCCGGACAACCCACCTACTCCAGTTAGCAGAGCTTCGATAATAGAGCGTCCAATTGGCCGAGAAGCAGCCAAGAAAACGTGAAGCGCTAGAGGAAAAGAGAAAGTCACATCAAGCAATGACAACTTCCCTTCAGAGCTTGATTCTTTGCAAATTGCACGGTCAACAGAGGAAGACACCGCCAAATATGTCATCGAGCAGATGAAAACGAATGACGAAAAAAGAAACCAACGAATGAAGGAGTACAAAGAAGCGAAGACGATAAGCGCTAATGCCAAGATTACAAGCGCTAATGCCAAGATTTCAAATGTTAAGGCCAAAATCCACCAAGCAAATACGGTCGTTCGCCAGGCGTTGATTGCTCGAGGAAAAGAACTATCTTCAGACGAGGAAGCAATTAAAAATTTTTTACTTTCACAATTGTATAATAACGATTAATCAATTTCAGTTTTTAAATTTATGTAATTGTTTCCAAGTTCGCATGTAATATATTTCGAATTTTATAAAATTTTTATTTCGCAAAATGTGGCACTTCGAAATTAAATTTAGCATTTTTTAAGTTACGCGAAAAAAAAATTCGATTCTGATACAGTTAGCTGAATTTTAAAAAAGCCGAGCTGAGAAAAAAAGCTAACGTGGCGCTCAGGGCGTGGCACTGTAGCAGGGGGCACCACTGTGAGCTTAAAACTGAGAGCAAGGGCGCGGCTGACATGGCGCCCAGCGCACTGTAGCGGGGGCACCAATGCGGATGGTCTCGTACTCACGCATTCCATGTGCCACGTGGACTAATCACGCTCTTCGTCGTGATTAGTAAACAACTTACCCAGCCCAAGCCCAAAGTCCCAAAAAAAAACCCACCCTCTCGAATCCCTTTCTACCCCTCCCTCTTCCTTGTTTCTTTGTTGGGAACTAGTTCTGTATTGATTGTTTCTCTATGCCGAAGTTGAATCTCCTTACTAGACATCTGGGCTTGAATGCATTTTGCAGCCAGAGAGTATCGAAAAAGATAAATTTGGCCCTTCACCAATTGAATCACCGGAACCAACACCAACTTTTTTGTCTGTCAAACTTCAGAAATAAACACTAAGCAATATGAGTAATGTCCTAATCTAGGCTTATGTATCTTTTTTTTTTTTGGGCGGGAATCTAGGCTTATGTATCTAGAGTAACAACTTGTGACCTAACAATTCATCATGACAAATCCTCCGGCCTTCTTTCTAATCTGAGAAGGAAATGACAGACACAGAGAAGTTCAGTTAAATAAAAAAACACAAGTGCTGAATAATGTTTGAGAAATCTGCACCCAATATCAATATTAGGAGAATTATACCGAGTTTTCCATACAATTTTGATCAAGTGTGTGCCTGTCCGGACGTTGAAATCGCCGATCATAATCACGTGTCCTCTAAATCCTCCTAGTGGCATTACCACCGATCCAGGTACAACAATGCCACAGAATTATGTAATCTTGAGTTATAATATCGCAATTACAGATGAAAACTAATATATCTACTGCCAGAATTTTTTGATTTGGCAATTTCAAGTAACCACGATCTTTCTTGAAATGAGAGAATAAAGTTTTATATCTCCTCAGAAATTCATTCTTTTGCTGATAAGGCCGAATACGTCCTTCAATGACTATTAGATATGTTGGCTACCGAATTTCTCAGATTTCTGAAGAATTCTATGTGGTATACGAAGTATGTGGAAATTATGCCATGAGATTAACCCATTTCAATTTTGTGAAAGTTTCTATTTCAAACTCATAATTTGGAAATGTCAATTGTGTAATTTTCACAAGAATCAACTGCTTGCAATAGTAATCTCTACCGTGGATACAATTCTTTCTAGAACCTAAATTGAATTTTGGAGAAATACAACATCCATCATGGTTCGTGGACAATATACAATTATTCAACCCGGACGCGACTTCACCAACCGCACTAAATAGAAATTACATTTTTCTATTAACCGAATTGATATAGTCAATATTAACTTTAATTAATTGCACTAGAACCTTAAAAATGTAACAATGTTAAATAATTATTAAAAAATTTAGTCATTTCTAATAATTTTAACCGACTCTAATTTGAATTAATCTATACAATAAATCTAAATATCAAATAGTATTAAAAACCCACCGTTATATACCACTCAGAGATCATGCTTCTCGCAACATCTCCCTTTTAACAATGGGCAAACACCTTTTCCTTTTAACTTCCACCTTCTTCCTCCTCCTCCTCCTCCCACCACTTCTAGCAACCTCGAAACCCCATAATTTCTCAAAAACCCTAAACCCATCAAAACTAGGCCTCAAGAAGCAAAAACTAAGCCATCTCCGCTTCTACTTCCACGACATAGTCAGTGGGCGCCACCCTACAGCGGTCAAGGTAGCCCAATCCCCGACCACCAACGCCTCCTCCACGGGCTTCGGCCTTCTCGCCATCATCGACGACCCGCTTACCGTGGGGTTCGAACCCACCTCGAGGCTCGTAGGCCGGGCTCAAGGCGTCTACGCGGTGGCTTCTCAGGAGGAGGTAGGGCTGCTGATGGCCATGAACTTTGCTTTCGTAGAAGGGAAGTACAACGGTAGCAGCTTGGCCGTGCTCGGCCGCAACGCCGTCCAGGACGCCGTCAGGGAGATGCCGGTGATCGGCGGGAGCGGGCTGTTTAGGTTCGCTAGTGGGTACGTCCAGGCTAGGACGCGTAGGTTTAATGTTAAGACAGGGGATGCCACGGTGGAGTACAGTGTCTTTGTCTTCCATTATTAATGACATTTTCTTAATTTGCTTTAGTTTTTGAATACTCGAGTAAGGACTAAGGAACATAACAAAAAAATTTAGCATGATGCGCAGAGATACCGCACATAAATAAAGAAATGGTAAAAATAAATTAGTTAATTTATTTTTTATTCGTAAATTTTGGGTCCAAATTTTTTAAAAAATTAGTGGGATCGAATCTTCTCGAAATAGAGGTCACTTTTGGAATGCATTCAAAACTAAATTAATGGTTCCAGCAAAAGGCATATTGACGGGGTTCTATATATGAAAAATGAGTTACATAAAAAATACAAGGTACGTTAGTCGACATAAAAAATGGAGTTATTCATCTAAGTGCCACGTAAGAGTGAGAACTAATAATCTTAAAAAGTTGTCACCTAATTAGAAAATTTATGTTAGGAAAACAGACAAAAAGGAACTTCATAGTACGTGTGCAAAATTGTGTCATTTCAGGGCATAATGTGACGTTTTCCTAATGCTCCTCCTCACGCTCTCTCTAACTTCCAATCTCCACGTTAATCTATCACCAAATACGAAAAATTAACTCGTAACTTATTGGTTAGTTTAACAAAAAGTCTGAAGTGCTAACCTTACAATACATTATATTAAAATTTGATTAAAAAAAACCTTACCATCTAAGACTAATTCGATTTAGATTATTCAACTATTCAACAACCAGAAGTTTTTTAAGCATAAAATATCCAAATTAATCTAAACAAACAAGCAAGTCAATTACTTAAGAGGAACCTCAGTAGTGGAAGACATAAACATTGTATTCGACAACAGCATCACCGGTTTCCAAGTCAAAGGAATGTGTCTTGGCATGGACATAGCCGCGGGCAAACCTAAAGAGCCCGCTCCCGCCGACGACCGGCATCTCCCTGACGTCGGAGAACACGGCGTTCCTCCCCAATACGGCGAGGCTGCTCCCGTTGTACTTCCCCTCCACGAACACCAAGTTGAGCACCATCAGGAACCCTAGCTCCTCCTGCGAGGCCGACGCGTATACCCCCTGAGCTCGACCCACCAGCCTCGACGTGGGCTCCGGGGAGAGGGTCAAAGGGTCGTCAATCATCACGACCTGTCCGAAGGACGAGGAGTTAACGGCCACCGCGGGATGTCCCACGATGGTTAGGGCCGTTGGGTGGTTCCCGCTCACTATGTCGTGGAAGTAGAAGCGGAGGTGGGTGAGCTTCTCACGGTTTTTGGTGAACTTCGGGTCTTGTGGGGAGAGTTGTGTCGAGAAACGGTGGCGTTTGGGTGGAAGCTCGGTGGAGGTGGCGGCGGAGACTAGGAGGAGCGTGGTGGCGGAAAGGAATAGGAGAAGACTTTGGGTAATATTAGCCATTGTTAAGTTTTGTTATATTTCTTGTAATGGCTGGTGCAAGTTCTATTTGAATTAGAGGAAGGGTTTTTTTGTCGAGTACTGCCTCGTCTCTATCTTTCTTGTAGGAACATTATAATTTATAACTATATATTATTAAATTTTATTTAAAGAATGACTATCTTAATAATATTCTTTATAATACTGAAAGCTGAGTCCAAAATATTATTAAATGAATGAAATGGTTTTGTTGGTGATTAGCCTAAGATCTGGATATGTAGTTGGTAGTGGAGTTGCACTTCGAGAGGACCTACATTTTGTAGTTGCTTTATTTTTTGATCGAGGGTGATCACTTTATGTCTTTATTCTTGTAAAGAAGACTGATACGCGTGACAATTGGAGAACAATTATTGAAGGCAATAATAATATAATAGATAAAATATAGGGGGACAATATACATGGAAGTTGATAATCATGTACAAAAAAGTTTAAAAAGTTAGATGTCGGTCCTTGTGATTTGTGGCAGGTTTTCTGTCCTTGTCACTGTCCACATAGAGAGATGTGCAAATGGCAATTAAAATTTAATAAATTTGATAAATTAAAATGTTGATAAACAATAATTTGGACTCAAGAAATTGATATCTAGAATTGAATCCCGTAAATAGCTGGACATCCACACACTCGAGGCTTTGTTTTATGGTCCTTGCCTAGCTTTTTTGATGGATGTCAACATAGATAGAGATGTGCTAATGTTGAAATGTGATAATTCAATAAAATTTTGGTAATCAATAATCAGTAACAAAAAATTTAGTTAAAAAAATTCAATTTGGCGTGCCACATAGAAACAACACCGTTTGTAAGTTAAGAATCAATTTTGGATTAGGACCCTTCTCGGATCTCTAATACACAGAAAGTGTATAGTGCATGACTTAACAAAATCATCATAACTCAGCTAAAAAATGATTTATACCAAAATTGAATTTTCCCTAAAAAATGCAAGGATTTGTCCGGGCGACTAAATGTGTTAAAAATTTAATGTTGTGTTACTAGTATGATTGTTAAATATTTCGAAAAAGGGTACTTGTTGTATTTTACTATTTTTAAGATTTGGATTAAAAAAACTTTGAGATATTAAAGTTTTGTCTATTTTAAAAAAGGGTAATATATGATTATTAACAGCCTCCGTAAATGCTCAATAATCGATTAGAAAAAGGGTGATTTTTTACTACATTAAATAACCAATAACTATTTAAATCAATTGATCCAAATATTCTATAACTACATATCCCTCGAGTTTGAATCTTAGTAAAAATAATAAAAATAATTTATTAACTTTTATAAATTTAGTATCACTCAAATTTAAATTAAACAAAATATTAAATTTTAAAAAAAAATTAAATCGTAGTTAATAACTACAGCAGTCAATTAGTCATCTCAGTCCACATGTCGATTTCTCACCTTATAAGAGCAGAGTTGATGAGAGAGATCTCTCAAATAGTTATGATTATTTTCTGCCGCCGAATTTCCAACTCACAATCATGTACACAAGTTATTTAATTATTAAATAATAGTTAAATTTTTATATAAACTAAGAACTAGCCATTTGTTTGGCATTTCTCTTTTCTCTCTCTTTCCACACAGTCAATCAATTCCCTCTCCCTCTCCCCCATCTCTCTTTTGTTTTCCGTCGTCCCAAAAGTAATTGAGGGTTTTTCTTCTTCTCCTTTATTGTTGAACTACAAGAGAAAGGAGGTATCACCAAGCAATGGATTTAACATGCAAATGTTTAGTCCATATGATTAGCAGGTAATTTTATTTTCACGTCGATATTTCCTTTTTAGAAAATTACTTCTCCTCGAGTTCTGTTGAAAGGATCAACTTGAACTTTATTATTTTTAATTCGAAACCTAAGTTAGTACATAACTTAATTTTCATGTAAGAAAATAAATAAAAGAAGTTTTATGTGACTACCCCTTGTTTGTTTATGTTTATGGAGTAAATTTACAAGGATATATGGACAAGCGTTGTTGTGGGACCCATCTAAATACCAAAGGTACGCGGATCCAACGGCGCCGTTTCGAGGACGTGCATTTGAAAGGTAAGTCTCCCATACCACATCGATTAAAACACAAATAGTTGTTAGGTTTATAAGGGAACGCGCATCAAGAGGGATTGTCCCTTCGTGGACATCTGATAAAATTGGAACATGGCCCCTGCGCAAGGATGACACGCACAAATCGAGAAATGGTCGAAATTTTTTTGGAATTCATTTTTTCACCCAAATTTCTCTTGGAAACGACGGCGTATCGAGGTCTGGGCGCTATTTTCAGGTCCTAAATATTCGGTGAAATATGTATTATGGTCCTTGTTGTTTTAAACAATCATGAGAATACCCCCGAACTCTACATGGAAACGACGGCGTTTGAGGATGGGGCATTATTTTCAGGTCCCAAATATTTGGTAAAATAGGTAAATTAGTCCTTGTTGTTTAAAACAATTATTTTCACATCCTTCTTTTTCCAAAACCATACTACTCCCTAGTACCTCGCAACTCTCTCGTTTGAAATATTTCCCGTGCCAAATTTAAAACAGCTCACACAAAATATCTGTATAGCCCTTCTAATTATCATGGATTGGTTTAACTAAATATATATTAGAAGATTATCTTTACATATTATTTATTTTCAATGTCCCAGGGGGAGTTGAACCCAACATTACGGTTTGTAGCTACTTGCTTTGATCCCTTGAGCTATATGCCCGCTCTGGCTCCACGTAACTTGATTTTTTGAATAACAAAACCCTTTTTATAGTCAAATTTGAAAGCAATATGGTCATTTCATTAAGATGATTTTATAAGAAAATTTTAAGAGTGTTAATCATAGTAATTGAATGTTCAGAATATAATTATTGATGGATTGATACATGTGTTATTATAATAACATAACACTTAGTCCTTTGGCGTATTGGAAATCAAAATACCAACATTATATATTTACCGAATTTACAATTTTTTTCATAATTTTTTTTATCAAATTCGATTTTGATGATCGATATCTCGATCATGACCAAAAAATCATCGAATGCCGGTTATCACTTGCACGCTCCAGTTCGAACTGGTAAGGAATAAAATTCACTTCCAATTTCAAACAGGATCGAAATAGTTTCATTAGAAACAGCTGCCCCCATTAGATAGATTCAAAAATGGAGAGAAAATGGAAGCATTAAATCCATCCACTCTTATTTCTTGTACTTAAATAAATTATATTTATAACTTTTGTTAAAAACTAAATCTATTTATAACATAATTCAAAATGTAGTTTTTGTCCATATCACATATTCGGTGAACTGACCCTCGGCAAGTACTGACTTACTACATGTGAAAGTCCTCAAATTAAAGTACTAAATTAGAAGTTCTTGTAATATCCATCGTCCCCAAGTGGCTGAAGTCCTAAAAGAATTTAGGGGATCGATCCAACACCAATTATGTAGAGAAGAAAAGATAATTCGGACCTTGAAATCTCAAACATTCGACATTTTCTTGAACGATTTTCAAAACTTTGCAGAAGAAGCCAACTTAACAGATCTATAAGTAGGCGAGTCGAGGCAGAATGACCTCTATTGCCTGAAACCTCGATTTGGTATTAATCATAATAATCGCCTATAATATCATATATTTACTATAAAAAAAAGAAAATAATGAAAAAATCCATATTAAAGATCAAATCCCGTAAATATAGCCTAGGGACATTGTTATTTGGTCTTTGCATAGGATGACAGATATGAATGGTAAATTTAGCAGAGGTGGATTTTCAAGGGCCCAACACACAAATGCGCACACCCGATGGGCCTGATGAGAGGGTGGACCAACATGGGCCGAATGACAGAGGAGAAGAATTTTTTGTTGGGCTTTGTTTTACTCCACTAAAGAGGAGTACCAGGCCCAAAAAATCTACAATCAAATTCATAAGAGAGCTCTAATAATAAGATAAGGGAGGCTGATTCAAAAAGAGTTTTGAGCTATCTATATCTTGGATATTAACTATCTATTGATATAAATTATAAGATAGTTATTTATCTTTGAATATTTAGGAGATATTAGTAACATTTTGATGGGTAATAAATATCTTGCTTATTTAAAAAGGCCCATGGGCCTTTAGAAGAGAGAAACATCAGTTAACTCTTAGCCCGCATACCATACGGCCCAAAAAGGCAGACCAGAGAGATAAGAAAACCCTAAAAACGCTATATAATAATCTCACATAGGTGCACTAGGGTTTTAATCCAACCGTCTTTTCCTCCTCCTCCTTCCGATCAACAAGATGCCGGCGGGACACGGGCTAAGGTCGAGGACCCGGGATCTGTTCGCACGCGGGTTCAGGAAGAAGGGGTATATTCCGTTGACGACTTACCTGAGGACCTTCAAGATCGGCGACTATGTCGACGTCAAGGTTAACGGCGCCATCCACAAGGGCATGCCTCACAAGTTCTACCACGGCCGCACCGGCCGCGTCTGGAACGTCACCAAGCGCGCCATCGGCGTCGAGATGAACAAACAGGTGAGAGTTTATTTTGAACCGAATCCGTGTGGAAATGAATTCCATTTACAATTCCGATGAAAATAGAAATAGAAACCGTTTCCTTAAAATTTAGGAATTGATTTGAGCATTTTTTTAGTTTGTTGAGTGATTTAGCTAGCTGGATTAGGCTTTTAATTTAATTTAATTAGGGCTTACTTGGAATCCGATAAGAGTGAGAAAATATGAGTACTGAATCAAATTCCTCGTTGGCATTTGTAGGTTAATGGAAGGATTATCAAGAAGCGGATTCATGTCCGTATCGAGCATGTGTTGCCTTCGAGGTGCACGGAGGAGTTTCGTCTGAGGAAGAAGAAGAACGATGAGCTCAAGGCAGAGGCAAAGGCCAGAGGCGAAACGATCAGCACCAAGAGGCAGCCAAAGGGCCCAAAGCCTGGTTTCATGGTGGAAGGTGCTACTTTGGAGACCGTCACCCCCATTCCCTACGATGTGGTCAATGACCTCAAAGGAGGATACTAGGCATGTTTTCCTTTGTTGTTTGGATTAGTTCTTCTGAACTGTTAAGGTGCTTCGTGAATCGGTTTCGGAGAGGTACTATGGCATCTGCTTTTGTCGCAATTAAATGGGTATTTTTGTGCTTAACATGAAATTTATTTGCAATGTTTTGGGCGAGCATTCACTTCTATGCTCTACTTTCTCGTCACCAAGGATTCTCTACCTGTAGACATGCTTATATGTTTCTCGGAGTGAGCCAGTCTAGTTTAAACTGGAAGCAGTGCTTATGATATGTTCATTTCATTCTTATTATGTGTCAAACTACGGCTGTATGGCGATTACAGCTGCCGTGAAATTGATGCTTAGTCTATCTTTAGCAGCGAGAATGAAACAAAACAACAATTTGCCAATTCTTTATTATCTGTTACTATTCTTCCATTGTTACAATACAAACCCATCAGCCAATTTACGTTCTCATATCTGAAACGTCTTCAGACTTTTTTGGGGGTTGTTAGTTTTTGTGCACAACTGGCTGGGGCACTGCCTTTTCATCAAGTGAAGTTCTTCTATGCTATATGTAGTTCTTAATAATAACGACTAACCAGGTTACATAAATGTTGTCTTGTGGGATTTTCATGTTGTTGAGCACGAGCCTAGTTTTTATAGGGGAAAAGCCGAAGATGCTTTTATTCATATGGGAAAATCTGTAAACATCAGAACATCAAGCTCACAAGGACGTGAGATAGCCAATCCAGATCAAGATAAGGGAGCCTACATTGGCGAGTAAGTCAATCTCGGCAACTTGGTTAATGTTTACATGAAATTTTCGATGGCCTGACTGGATCTATTACAAAAAATTCAACATCCCAAACAATACCTGGGTTGGGATGAGTAAGGAAAATAAGTGTCCTGGTTGTCCGTTTCAATAACAGGGAACATAGTCCGAAAGTGATGGAAGACTCAAGGAGATGGCCGACTGGATTGAACGAACTTCCGCTTCAATTGGAGATTAAGCGAACAAAAGCTGCTAAGTAAGAGCCTAGTTTGAACCCTACTGAAAATGTCACTAGAGTTGATCCAGTTCAACCTTGTGGCATGTCAAAAGAAATTATTAACTTTGTGGTACATAAGTATTTCATAATTTTGTCCATTTAAACTCGTATTATCGACCAATTTATTTTCGAACCTTAACAAAATTGAAACACATGTTTATACTTAAATTCACTTGTGATAAACTAATTCTAACTTAAATCACATAAAGTAAAATCATGTTGCGTTAGAAAACGAAGATAGTCAAATAAGAAGAGGAGAATGACCAATTGACACATAGCTGCACCGGTGGCACCTTTACCTCTTCTAGCTGTCGTCTTAATAAATCTATCCGGCATGAGATCTCTGTCTGCCTAAAAACAGTCAAAAGTATGTTCAAAGAAAGGAATATATGTTCAGCAGCCCAAGAAAAGAAGCTTATTACCAGTACTGCACAAGTGACTTGGGTTGCTAAGACACGATTTATTCTCTTCAAAAAATAAAAGCATCACTCTGATTGGATCACCCAGAAAATTATCTCACTCAGATACAAAGAATTTCGTGAGGTTCCTCTCTCTTCTCCAACCAAGGGGAAGCTCACATGAAGATGTCCATCTTGCTGTTTTATCTCTTGCTTGTGCTAATCCCAGGTACCTTACCCTATATCGGACATATTAATTTGGAGAATTAGTGAATAATGAACATTTTAATTGGTTTAGTATATGATTTTATTTTCTTGTTTTATTACATGTATTTTGTTGTGACATAAAGCTAGATCACCATTACATCTCTCAAACACAACTTTGGAGTTCTTTTAGCCTTTTGCATTCAGAGTTGAATCTATTCAGCCTATTTAGTGTTCTTCTCAATAGAACAATGAATAAGTTAATTAACGCATTGAACCACTACAATATTAAACCGACTAGTTATATCCATGCAATAGAGAGGATAAATCACTCATAGAACTGCTATAATATTCAACTAAATTAATCATTGAAATCAACCCCCTATGTTTGAACTTCGAATAATGTTTTTGACGAACATGCTTTTTAATTGGGATTTTTTTGAAAAAAAATAATAATTTCTTAATGCCTGTTGGAGATCAGAAAAATTATTTTCTGTAAGAAAAGCTATAATTTAATATTTTTCCCTGTTCTAACCGGACATTTTTGGGTGGAGCTGATCCCACATCTCATATTCAGACATCTGCTAAGTCACATCATGAAAAATTGTAATAGATTAAATAAAATGCATCTATTTGGGTTTCTTTTTTAAAACAATGATACTGAAAACATTTCTACTCTCCGTGTGACAGCTGAATTAACTCAGACACTAGCACTCGAAAGACCTCGGGCAGTAAGGATACCGGAGCACACGTGTCACAAGGACATAGACATGAAGAGTTGTCTCCCCCTGGAGTGCAGCCATTTGTGTTCGCAGGAGGAGACTTGGGGAGTGGGATATTGCAGAGGCTCCTCGTGTTCTTGCACCTTCTATTGCAGACAACCTCCCATCTAAGCCTGTAAATATTTATCTACTTTTAAACGTGGTTATTGTTTGGAAGGTTGACTGCGATTGATTTAAGACTTCCCCACCTGCTTAATTGAGTTGTAAATGACGATTTGTGCAAATTACGGGCTGATGAAATTATATAGTTATCCAAATCATATAGGTTAGTGGTCACATGGCAACCACGCGGGGAGATGCGACGTCCTAGCAAGTCGTTGGGTCAATACTTTGCACGCTCAGGATCTTTAGAAAGAGAGTTTGATTTGATTTTATCAAGATGTATTAATGATCATTGTTCAACATTTGTTGCGAGTAATTAACAATATTCCAAAGTTTGGTTTGAATAAAAATTTAAATTAGTTCGTAGAAAACTCATCAATATATTGGCTAGTATAAACCAAAAAAGTTATGCAACTTGAACTTGTCAAAACTCATCAATCAGCCTTTTCTCTTATTTCAAAGAAGACGACCACATTTTATTTTCTGGGGTCTTATTACATCACATGATATTGACCTTTTATTATATGGATCAATCAACAGTTCCAAACACAGACACATTCATAATCCGTTATAAGCTTAGTTGGCTGAATTGGAATGCATTGACCCCCAAACGTTGATTGGTGTTTCTTGTAGCACTTTTTCTTGCAATCCAGAAGGTTGCATTTACTTTTATACAACACCTCTTGGCATCTCTTTTGTGCATGAGCTTCGGGAATCAATAATACCACTGCAAAATAAATCAAAATTTTAAAATATTGATTTGTTAAAGAAAATGTGACAACTTTTCCAAAACAATAACCAAACTAATTCACAACATATATCGGTGTGATGAAGATGTAGATTCTAAATCTAGGACCGCCGTAAAAAATTACTCATAAATAGGTCACGATGAATATAGAATATAAAGTCTAAAATACACAACATTATTATAATACAATTTGTTTAAGTATCATTCATGTAATTAGATACAATTCTCCGTAGTCATGAAAAAAAGGGGTAAACGACGAATATTATATTTTGGACAATATGATCAAACCTAATAAAATCAGGGAAAAGATGATAAGACGAGTTGATAAGAATTTAGCCATCGTGCTTAATATAGCTAAGGCCAATAGAGGCAGACACTTTTTTAGGAGTAGAACCAGACACACTTCATATTATATAGGAGAAAGGTATAGGAAAATGATGAATAGATTTGGAAGTCTTTGCTTGTCTTTACGAGGGTTTGACGATTTTGTCATAAATTTGAGTGTTTGTTAGGACCTTACCAAAATTGGAGATGTTTATCCCCATCTTAAAGTTATATGTATAGAAAGTAAGTGTTAGGACCTTACCAAAATTGGAAATTTTTTATCCCCATCTTAAAGTTATATGTATAGAAAGTATGTCTAAAAAAGTTTTAGTAAATTTTTACGGTGATGGATTGAATACGGAGAGAGATTATTCTAAATTGTACGTAAAAAAAGTTGGATCATGCTAATATATTTTATTTTTTAATATTGACATTTTGAATATGTCAATGTTTTCATGTATGACTTTTTTTATTACAAAAATACAAAAATTTACATGAAAAATACACAAAGCACCATGATACAAAATATGTAAATATTGATATACAAAACATAACATTATGACCCTTCATTTTATGATCGCAATTTATTTTTGCCTGATAATATTCACAAAAAATTACACATTACAATGTTAACATACAAAATATGCTAACGTTGAAGAACAAAATATGTCAGCGTGTTCTATTTTATATTTTGTACCGTTTGAAATTGGAACATTACTCCGGACCAATTCGAACCCCACTTTTACTCACTTTTTAGTCAATACACTTTTACTCACTTTCCATTACATGTACATCCCTTAAAAGGGATGATTACTTCCTACAATCTAGTCATCTGCTTTCCATATTCGGACATGATTCATGTGGCTCATATCCGTTCTCTCCTTTTTATGAAGTAACTAGACTATTGTCATATTAGCAAGTCGTATTCTCTTAGACCACTGTGCCTTGAGTCATGAGGTTTGGCCTATGGGTCTATATTATTTTATAGAATTTAAATTCTTATCTTCAATAATGTAATTAAAAAATTACATGATAATTTAGGATTTCATATTTCTTGGATAATCAAAGAAGTCTTACACAATTAAATAGGTCTCACATTTATAAAATGTCTAATATACGATATCTATGCTGAGTAAACTTTGTCTGGCAAGCAAATAACAACAGCTATATTTGTTATATCCCACAGCGAATCAATGCCATAGAGTTAAGAATCAAACTTTTTTTGTTGCAATATTGATGGTGAATTTTTTTAAGGTTTCGAAAATTAACTATTTTTCGTGGGTAATAAGGTTCCTTAATATAGATAATCACACCCACCATATCCGTAAGTGTACGTCTTCACCGTAATATACTAGTCGGAGACGATGCACTAGAGGAAGGGAGGGAGGGAGAGCTTAAGGGGGTGAGGAGAGAGGGAGAGAGTAATAATTTTAAGTTTCAGATTTTTCTGAATTTTGTTGATATTTAAAAAATTCAAAATAATTATTCAAAATGAGTCAATTATTATATTGTTGATATTTGGTCAAAAAAATTTAATATTATTCTATTGTTGATATCTGCTACCATGTATTGTATTGTTCTTTGCAAAATGTATTTATTTTACTTTGAGCTTCATAACACTTGGTCAAAATTGACACAAAAATACGAGTTACAAATATGTCCACATAACACACAGTTTTAAGGTAGATCAAAAAGTTTCTGAATTAAAACATCATCTCATTGGCTATACATTATATTAAGGTCTCCTTATCACTAGATGGATCATATACAAGTCATATTCAGCTTGATTACTGATCTGGAAAACATAATATGCAGCTTCTAATAAAATTCTATCATTTACATTCGCAAGAACTGATCAGTTGATACATGATCGAAAGAGGCAACGAGAACCGTAAAGCAGTCATGAAAGTTCTGGGGGGAAACTTCCAACCAAGTCAAATCCAATACGAATCAATGAATGCAACAAGATTTCGACATGATCTGATCACACAATATTACAAACAGGTAGCCTAGTAATGAGATTCGACACTAACGCAGATTCAGTAAGTCGGTAAGCATCATCGTTTCAACTATTTCTCTACTCGATGGTCAACTTACTGTTATGTACAGTTCATTGCAGCAATGCAGGATTGGAAACTTGAAGAAACTTTATTCCTTTCAGTAACAGAAGAAGGGAAGAAAGATTGCAAACAAAAGATATCAAATACCTAATGAGGGCATTCAATAGCTTGCCCCTAACCTACTTGCTATGCAGGGGAATGAGAGGTACAAGAATCTAATTGAAACTAAGCTCGCAGCATTTCTATCAGCAAAGTGAGGAAAGATCATTAAATTAAGGTGTAACAGAGATTTTCTATCAAACAAAGGTGGCATGATACAGAAGGAGATCGTAGCACGGACGCCCGTAATGAGATACCTGGGAAAGAATGCGAGGGCTACAATCCTCCATCCTTACGACTTAAGGTCATCTTCTCTGTGTCGGCGTTGTCTTTGGATTCTCCACACCTGTCACATAATCAAAACTGACGGTCAAATACTGGTTCTCTACACACATACGGAATTCTTATAACACCGTGCAGGCATATAGAAGCACAAAGGTAATGGAGAAGGGGTACTGAACAACCAATGATTGCACAATCGGAAAGCTTATTCCAATATCACGAGCCAAAAAGATCATTCAGACTTAAATGAAATGTGACAGACCATGCAGAACCAAACCTTATTACCATGTTTAAACCACGTGTCAATAAGCAAAAATACACACAAACAAAAATATAACTGAAACCTGAACTGAGGATGCTTCGAGTAAATCTCACCCCAGCAAACTTCTGAAAATCATGAACTTTATGATGCATATACTTCCAGTGCTTTGACAATTTAGGTAATAAGGTTATAGGGACAGTCAAATAAATAATCAAAAGGCTGTTTCGACTGCAAAATTGAAGCCTTAAAAAAGTAACATCCCTCAATTGACAATCAGAAATGCAACAAGAAGAGGAATTTTACATCAGATGATGGAGAGCCATCTAGACCACAAAGAGCAGGCTATGAGCTATGTCATTAGAAGTCCAAGGTACAAGATATAGATATCGCCTTGGTTCAAAAGGAAAAAAATAGGAAATAAAGCTAATTATTTACCAGGAAATGTTAGCGTCTTGGTCTAGGCTTGCAACGAAACTCAGCTAAGAGAGCTATATGATCAGAGGACCACTCTGGAGAAGGAAGAGCTGTGTCTTTCCTCAAGCTTTCCTCATCCAAGAGCTCCAATAATGACTCCACTGTCAAAGAGTCGGCTGAAATAAAAAAGACGGGAACTTGTGAAAATCTAATTTAAATTTCACATAATGTCAACATTCATGATTTGGAATCACCACCAGGGGAACCAAACAGAAGAGTATTCGAATTTGAATATTCACCTGTATAAAATATGTAGTCTATGGTGCCGATAAAATCTCTAGTGCAATTTGTAAACAATGGTTCATTTGTACTAGGGTCCATTCTTCTCCTCTGCTGATCTAAGCCAATGCCGATACCCGCTCTTGCAAAAGATGAATAAGCACTGACCTGAAATGCTATCTAGGTCACTCAAACCAATCTACTGAAAGATATATAAATAATGATAAACCCCATGCTTCCCTCTCTGTTTCTTTCTTTTATCAAATCCATGCATTACGTATCCCAACTTGTACATGGACTTATAGAGTACTCCCAAGAAAAGGGGCCGAATCCAATTACACGAGTCAAATTTGGACAAAATATAAACGAAGATACAAAATAAGCAATGACAACAAAACAAAAAATGCTTTCTACTGATACTAAGAAACACAACTCACCATCTAATCTTTTGAGAAAATAGGTCACCACTAATAGCCTCTAAGCCAGGCACAGGTATAATTGAACAATTGCAATTTCAGAAGGCATACTTGCAGCGATAAAATAAAATATACATTGGCACTTCAATGCTTTAAATTCTAATTACCAGAGGAAGCTGATGAGTGAGCTTGTTAAGGGGACGTAATATTCCGAGTGGGTCTGTTGCTAAGTCTTGATGCAAAGGATCAACCTTCCCCATGGCAAGAAGTGAATGAGGAGCACTTCAATAAAGTTCAACAGCATTTGTTACATGGAGATCACCAATCAAGTATTATAATGAGCTAAGTCTCTCAGAAAGGTTAACAGACCTTCCGGGAACAGAGTTGAAATCCCCACATACAAACATCGGTATGTCTGCACTGGCTGCTATTTTCTCCAATCCTTTCAGTAGAGTAAGGACCTAGATTGAGAAAACAAATAAAGAGCCAAATAAAGGACATTTCTCTCTAAAATATATTAATTGTAACGTCGGTGTCAGGCACAAGGAGAGTAGACACCTGCCAAAGCTTAACATCCTTCAGTTCGTGATGAACGTTAACATGCGTATTTGCCTGCAACCACGGCAAAACAATGGAATGCCGGTACCATCAAATCGTTGGAATCAATCTCATGGTAAGAGGAATGAATCCAGCATGACTAGCAGGAGAATATGTGACAAGGATGAAGACCAAAGTAGAAAATTACTTACAACACATACAAGCTGGCGTTTCCCTGGATTGTCTGCTCCTTGGTTACTAAACTTCGCTTCTAGAACCACTATCAGCGCGACATTATCCTACAATTAATGAAGAAAATACATGAGACCAGTGGGTTAATGTATACTCTCTGATTTCCATCAACAAAAAATTCAGGGCTAAACTCAACCAGCTTACCTTGACCAAGCGAGTTAAAGCTGTTTTCTTCTGATTAACGGGAACCACTTGTTCAGTCAAAGACTGAGCAGCCTTGTTAAATTCAACCTGATTAAAAGGAAATCACCTTTACAGATATGAAAAAGCCGTTACAGCCAGCTCCCAACATGAAGAAGTTCAAACCTCGTATTTTTTAACATGCGAAAACCTGTCTCGCCTGAAAAATGTTGCAATACCATCAACTGTCTGGGCATTCCCATTGTAAACCTGAGATAATTTAACAGCTTGATACCCATGTTTTTCTCTTCCCATAGGCGCAACAGCAAGGAAGAGAAACAAAAAAATGACAATAAACTACACCTCATTTGTTTTTCTCTTATAAACAGCTTGATACCCATGTTTGTCCAACTCCGGGGAAAAAAACTCATCGAAGTGATCACTCTGAACCTGAAATAAGAAAGAGAGGGGAAGTTTGAAAGCTAGTAACAATTCAAAAGATTTCCACAGTATATTGATTCACCAACTTTACTGCTAATTGCATTGGTTATAATCTCCTAATTTCCTAGCTAAGCATCACCCTGATGAAACTCAAGAATCAAAAGCTCCACACATCCAAGGTTCCATCTTTGACAAGATTCTCATGCTCATTATTT
Source organism: Hypericum perforatum (assembly GCA_012979155.1). Lineage (NCBI taxonomy): Eukaryota > Viridiplantae > Streptophyta > Magnoliopsida > Malpighiales > Hypericaceae > Hypericum > Hypericum perforatum. The sequence continues at coordinate 22,976 of SOPF01024547.1, read as the reverse complement.
TAAAATCAGAGACCACGATACAAAATGGAGGTATTATGTCTAAACAGAGTTCATATAGAATTTGCCAGAAACGCTTAATAGAAACACAAAGACAATCCCACTCTTTTACCTCCTGAAGACAAACAATGTCTGCACGATAACCAACTATCTCCCGAAGCAAATTTTGTCTGCGGTATGGCCAGGAAAGTGCCCACGAGGGACAATAACTGTACGACTCACTTGTGGCATACATATCAGATAGAATGTTGTATGACAGCACAGTAAAGCTCCCCGCGGTCGAAAGGCGGGCATCTGAATCTAGGCCCATCATGTCAACTCCAACTGGAATCAAACGGCGTGGAGTAGGAGAAGGAGCTGGAATGACCCGGGAAGTCAACAACGTGACAGGCTGTCCAACAGGTAACTTAGTTTCTGCATCAATCACAACACATTCAAACTGGAGCGTATGGCCAATATCATCAGCTGAAGGTGTATATGTCTTGGACCTTCCAACTTCAAACCAAGTTTCACCACCATTCCTTTGAGCAGTAGGGTATGTAGGTGCTGTCCCACCATTTGCCAAAATAGCACTTGAAATTGTGCCAGTTAAACTAGAATTTGAACCCATCGATCCTGTGCTTTTTAATCGTCCAAAAAGCTCTTCCTCCTCGTTACCATTTTCATTTACAGCACTGGCAGCACGATCATGTAGAGCACGATGATGCTGCCATGCGTCAAAGAAGCATTTTGAAGTACAATGGTAACTTTTAGCAACAGGAATTTTGGCCTTTAGACAACCTATGCACTGGAGTGTAGCTTGCTCGGATGGATGAACGCTGCAGACAGCAACTTTTCTGTCACACTGTATCCTATACCTACAAAGCAAATTATGTTACGTCAGAATAAAACAAACCAAGAAAGGCGCAGCAGAAGGTGTTGACATCAATTTTTTTAAGGTATAATTTTATTAATAATAAGGTGAGCCGAAATAAAAACTCGCAGATCTTCAAAACCCTGATGTAGTAAAACCCATCGGGAAAGAACCACACCATGGAAAAAGTACCGGAAATAGCACTAAAAGGACAAAGTTTCTTTTCGACCTGTTGCCATTCGAGGGAAAACAATTCCCCAAGTAATAACGAAAATAACCCATTACTTGAGGAAAATAAGACTAAAATATCCAAAGCCCGGACAACTAACCGGCCCCAAAAACATCAACTTTCTTGTCACTCGATTCAGCTATTATGCATCTGCATCCTCTACATGGTTTCATCAGTACATTCATCTTCAACCAAAGAGTTCACTTTCTACCTTGAGAAACTAGCAAGAACCAAAACTTTACCTTGCAGGAGGCAGATACCAACTCCGGCTTCAAAGTTTACAAAGCAGCTAACCAAATAATTCAACTCTAGAGACCATTTCCAAGCAACTTTATAGCAAAAAGAATATAAAAAGCAATACGTTTCCTCTTCCTATTTGACAATCCAAACCGAGGGAGCAAGATTACCACTTGTAGCGCAAGAAATGGCCGTCTAGAGGGGCCGACTCGGGGACATCGTCAGAGTAACTGGAGTGGTTCTTGTCGGGACGACGGAGGATCACGTACGGAGTGAGCTCGCAACCTACTATGGGTATTTCCGACGGCAAGTGCACCCGCACCACGCTCAGCATACTTCAACAACCCGAAAAAATACGACGACGAAACAAAAACCGAAACAGAAACCGTTAATCTTGCCAACTAAAGCCCTAAGAGGAGGCGGAGACGGCGTCGTCTTCTCCTTTCTCCTGGAAACAGAGACCGCGATACCCGGAAGCGATGAGCAACAGCCGACGGACACCTGGCGGATCCGCCATTTCCCTACTTGGCCTCCAGCCTTCTCTCTTCCCCGGTACTAAACCCTAGCCCGAAATTGGCGGACGACCGGTCGTCTCTGTAACGGATCTCGGGTTCGGCACAAGCGGGCAAGCGAACTGGCGGTCGTCGGGGATGGGTGGACGGATCGGTAATATAGAGAGAGACGAGGGGCCGAGAGGTGGGTTAGCTTCTAGAGAGAGAAAGGAAGAGGGAGTGTGTGTGGGGCAGAGAGAGAGAGAGAGAAGGGGATCGATAGGGTTTTACTCGAACAATTAGAAAAAAAATTGGGGGAGGAGGACAGAGAAGTGGATACGTATAATTAATTAATTATACGTATTCCATTTCGTATGTTAATTACTATATCGTCTTTTTGTTGTTGGTTATACCATAACTAAAACCCATCAATTATATCCGAATTTTCGGTAATGTTTAATATAAAATTATAAATGGAACATCCTGATATAATTTTTTCATTCTAAATCATTTTAAATATACTGTTCATTACGAATTATATCCACTCTCCCATTAAATACACTGAAGTTCTCTTCTATTGACCGTTGAGGTGGAGGAGATTTTCCGGAGAATTGTTTTATAGTTTCATTTTTTGGGTAAATTTTATTTGGGCGAAGTGTACAGAACTGCATTATCTTGTTTGTCATCATCATTTTGTGCTGTACAATATGAGACCAAGTAATATGATTTTTTTAGATGAGTGATGACGCTTCACTATGTGAACAAAATGGACAAAAATATTCCGAAATACTATTAAAGAAAAAATGAAAGCAATTCTAAAGTAATAGGAAACATATTATAAGGCAGATGGACAAATATCTTACATATTTTTTTGACTATTTTCCAAAAGAAATTTAAAGCCATTTTTCTGATTATAATTCAGGTATTTTAGTTTAAAAAATTTTCAAATAATGATATATCACTTAGAAATATTTATATCACTTGATCTAGCTTTTTAAATATAAGTTAACTGTGATAATCATAAATTTAATTTCAATAATAATCAAATGTCAATGTAATGGTAGTTGAACTAAACTAGAGTCAAACTTTGTATTTATTACATTACGGTATAATATTTTACACTCAGTTGACATTTTTTTAGAATGCAATTATTTGACATTTTAATAGTAAATATAATTAATGAAATATTTTTAAAAACTTTTGACCCGGTCTACGGACTACGATCTAACGTCCAGACCGTAAAACAAAAAGGTTCTGGTGGCCTCTCGGTTCTTAGACTATCCGCAGTAGTAGCCCCGAGCCAACCTAGCCCCGAGCTAGCCCTGTAATATTTAATTAATTTCTCAGCCAAACCAGCCTCAACCCTAATTTTTTATCCACAGTGGAAGCTCCGACCCAACTCAGTCCCAGCCAATAAATAATTAATATATCTATCTTTCACATCATCAACCTAATTAACTTTAATTTATTAACTCACATTTTTATATTTGTTAATATAAATTTTGTACTTCCCATTAAATTAGTAAATTCGAAAAATAAAATACTAATAAATTTTGTTGAAAATATTAAATTAGCAATAATTTAAATTACATAGAAATTGCAAAATGATAAATTACAAATACAGATAATGCTAATTTTATAAAAGATCTTAAAATATTAGATAATATGTTCTAATATAAATTTGGGATTACAACATGTATTAAAATTGAAGTTAACTAAACGACTCTATTTAATTATATCTTAACTAAACAATGATATTTTTTAAAACTTCTCAAACATTGCACCTCATTAAAATCAAAATTATTAATTAGATTTATCATCCAAAAACTTATTAACTATAGAGCAGAATGGAACTGCCAACAATTCGGATTATCAACCCTAACCAGAATTAATGATATTGCTTTATAACTCCCACCGTCACACACTAATTATTAATTACATGGATTATCACCAAAAAATTAACTACAAATCTATAACGAAGGAACGACGCAATTACTCAATTAGCACTACTACTACCAATTGGAATTAATGATTTTGCTTTGTAATTTCCAAATTTTAACACACATTAAAAATATAACAAACTTCACGTGTATTTTGTTGAACTATTACATTTTCAGTTACACATACTTCATATGTGTATTTGTAATATACTTTACCCAATAAAATATAATAAAAACTCATTTACATTAAAAAAAAAACAGAAAACAAAAAAATAATTAAATAAGGGGTGGGCCCCATTCCACCCCTTCCCTTTTCCAGTTCGGTCAACCGACCTAAGTTGGTCAAAGTTTTTCCCCTTCCCATTATTTTATTGTTTTTCTTCATTACTTAATTATTTTTTTTGGGCCCAGCCCAGCCTCAACCCAAACAAAAGTCACTGCTGTGGGTAGCGTTACAACATTGTCTCGTCCTTGATTAGTTGATCCTACTCTACTTTGATGTGGGCTTCTGTGTAGTGGGCGTTGGGCTTTTGTTATTAAGGCCGGAATGATAGATTTTGGATATATGTGTTTTTTTTTTTTTAGATTTTGGATACATATGTTGATTGGTTGATGACTGAATTGATCATTAGATCACGTAAATCTTTACAGAAGGATCAAAAGTTCTCTATAATTATCCATAGAAGATCATGGTATATCTAACTAATGAAGGCTGGATGGCCAAAGTTTTGACCCTCGTTTACTACCAAAAATGTACAATTTGGTCAAAGATTTCTTAAATGCAGTTTATAAATGTGTAACCATTATTAAAATTAATCAATTCGTTGCTATTCGTACACATTTCAAATCCCTCAAAATCAACTATAAGACCACTTGTTAACACAAACAGGTGCATTAAATTTTGGAGATACAAAGCCTTTGAAATTGACTCGAATTTCTATTCATATTACCACTTCGAGGAATCGACTATGGCTAAACTCTCTTACACCCTCGGCTTCTTTCTCGTTAGCCTTATCTTATCGGGTTGGTTCTTCCATCTAATTAATATATAGAACATTTAAACTTTGTGTTTACGATCGCTAATTAACGTAACATTGTATGTGTAACTATTGCCTTTGTTATTTTGACAAGTTTTTTATAAATAAAATTTACTTATCGAAATATATCGCAACATGTTATTGTTCTTTTCCGCTTTCCATATCCCAGCATTTCCTTCGTTGAAAGTTCTTTTTGTCAATTGATTAAAGTATCAGTTTTATAATTTAAAATCATAATACTGTACGATTTAAAATCAGTTTTTTTAATTTAACTACAATTTTTTCTAACTGTACTTAGGAGTATCTTGTTCAAACAACTATTCAAATAATGACTGTTAGATAAAAAATTTTGTCAATTCATCGCACATTTTTAAAGGACATGATAATAGTGTTCGAGTCGGTTAAACCGTGAGGTTGTAAATTGTTACCAAGAAATATAAATCTTTTATCATACCAATTCTTGTTCTAAACTTTAATCTTACCCTTGTTTGTATGTGAGATTTATATTTGACAACTTGGATCAATTGTAGCCATGTGGAATGTGCCAACAGCAGCTGAGTCGACAAATAAAAGATGCGTGGATATATTAAAGCCGACGAACTGCCAAATCGACGAATGTCGCAACGATTGCATCGTCAAGCACAACAGCAGTAGCGGAAGCTGTACTCCAAATAGAAAGGGCAACTATGAATGTTCTTGCTTCTATGATTGTTGATGTTTGCATTTCTAAGGCCAAAATAAGATGCCCAAATTAATAAGTTCCAATAAAATAAAGCTTTCAATCTAGATCATGCAAATTAAATAGGGATTTGTTTTCAATCTCTAGCGTTGAACTATATTTTCATGTAATTCTTTTAATAGTGTTTTTTTATTCGTAAAAAGAATACATTAAGATTGATTTTAGATAACAGGTTGCGATAACGTCAACAAAAAAATATGAGAATAATATTAATCAATTATGAAGGAAGTTAAAATATTTTCTCACAATAACCGCATATGTTGAGGTATGGAGTCTGAGATCGAGTGAGAAAGTTCGAGAATGTTCGTAACACTCGTCCGTTATTTATGGGATCGACCGAAACAGTACCCGAGTAGTGCCTGTAGTGCCTGGCAACTGGGTGAAATATTTGTGTCGCTACAACTGTTTTAGATTATTAATAAAATTGGGTTTTTATCTCTAAAAAAATTAACCTTATTCTTTTTTTCTTTCTGAAAGGGACTATCTTAATATCAAATGCTTTATGATCACAAGAGCGTCTCTGGCAAATTCAAGGCCAAACGTTTGGTTGTGTGCGGATAGTCATTTACTTAGTTAAAATAAACACATCATCCTCCACTCTCAAAATAAAAAATTGTTACTGCAATAATTTTTATGTTCCCAAAAGTCGCAAAGGTCCAAAAAATACCGTGTTAGATCAATTTTTACGTTCCTAAACATCCAAATTATGGAGTAAAGATAGGCCGCTGAATGCGAAACCTCAGTACATATTTTTAATCAACCACTCTAATATCACAATTAAATTTTGAATTAGTTACTATATCAAGAAATATGCAATGCGAGCCCCAGTACATATTTTTAATCAATCACTCTAATATCGAAATCAAATTTTAATTAGTAACTATATCAAGAAATATGCAAATCTAACTATCTAATTGTTGAAAAAAGTTGATTCTAGTGCATCTTTAGATCAGTTACTTTCTACTTTCGTTTTGTCTCTTTTATGAAGTTTTCTTAAATGTCAAACGAGGCTACTATAGATATCAAGCTATTTACCTACTAATTTGTATATATATGCTCAATGTAAGCAATTATTTAGTAGGTATGTCTAGTGCTATTAAGGTTTTCAAAATTGGGATTTAGCTAAAAATCATTTCAGCATAGAAAAAATGTAGATTGTAGACTCATATAATAAATAGTAAAATTTTACACAATTGACAAAATTATAAAAATATGATAAAGAAATAAATTCAACATAAATTTTATTAATTTAATAACGAGTTAAAAATACTCATTGTCTCAAATATCATATTAAAATACAATTCTTTCAAACTCATTTAAAAAAATTTAATTCTACAAAGCATTCAAAGGTTGTATTAATAGTCACACACAATAAATACTAAAATCCTAATATTTAAATACTAAATCTAGATTTTAACTATCTGGAGCACTATTCACTTCAAATCCATAACTCTCTCTCTTCATCTTATTCCTCTCGAGAGTTTCTAATTTGTTTGCTGTATATTAGATAATTTTTTATAGTTTTGTTATACATAACAAAAGCTATCTGCCGTAGGCATAAAACAGGATTAGAATTTTTTGTCTTTCAAAACGAGGACGGTAAAATTTTGGACAATAGGTCGATAAGATTAATTACATAAACAAATTACATGTTTCATGTTTGGCCAAGAGAAGATAATTGCAATTATGAGATCATCTGTTTCTTTTTCTGCATGGGAAATTAATTATTTTTTGTTAGTAATGATTAATTTGTTGTATTCATGAACAAAACATGGTAAACAAAAATTTATTAAAAAATTCAAAAGGTTTGTTAACAGGATCATATTGTAATTATGATTGTATCTTGGAAGTTCCATTAATATCAGCGTATTTCTAGAAAAAAATGACAAAAGAAAATATGTATTTAAATGCTAACCTGCACTTCTTAAATAAAGGTGGTGAAATAAAATATGACGAAGTATGAAAATACAAAAAGTTGTTTATAGAATCTGATTGTCATTAATGATTTTTTTTCTCAATAGTTTCATAACTATCAATGTATTTGTAGTAAAAGGACTTGAAAGAAAAAAAAATGAATTTAAATGATAACTTACATTGCTTAAATAATGGTGGTAAAATAAAATATTACAAAAAGTTTTTTTCTTGAAACGTTCAAAAGTTGTTTACAGAATCAGATTTTCATTAACTGATTATGACTCAACCTTAAAAATCCTATCAGTATCAGCGTATTTGTAGAAAAAAGTACATTAAAGAAAAATGTAAATTTAAATGATCATTTAAAGATTAGTTGAACATCTACAATTTTCATTCTCAATTATGAAATGTTAAAGGGGAGAAGAAATTAGGAAGAAAACCTTAAAAATAAAAGTCAGATTTACCTAATATCTTCTCTTTGTAAAAAGGTCATCTTTTATAATCTTTAATTTTCTGTTGAAATGGTGAGTTGGTGACAGGAGTTACGCAAATAAACAAAATTTTAATCTTAAAATCCAAGTTTCTGATTCTAATCTTATCTATACTCTTCCGAAAAATGGCAAGCCTCCCTCTACGTTTCAATTAAGACCTAGTTTCAGATAACTTTTTAAGGTAACAAACAAAACCTAAAAATCCGAAAACAGAAATCCAAAATCTTGATTAAAATTTTCAAAATGTAAATAAGATATTACGTTATCTTAGACGAAAAAATCGGTAATGTTACATCTGATTCTCAAATTTCTGCGTTGGATAAACGTAATAATATTTTATATCAAATTATTTTCATTCATTGAGCTATATAAATAGGTAGACAGATGGATATGAATTTTACGTGCTCTTTTCAAATAACCAAATATATGAATAGCTCCTCTCAAAAAATAAAAATGAGTAAGCAATCTTTGGTTGTGTTGTTTTGTTGGCTGATGTGCATGATCCTTCATGTAGCTGCTGATACTGATACTGCCCAATTGACGGTCGATGTTTCATCTCCTGGTCGTCCCATACCCGATACACTTTTTGGTGTATTTTTCGAGGTATGATTTAAAGTCGAGCATTTTCGGATCATAATTATCAATTTGATTTATATAAACATTCTCACTTACTAACTTTGCTCTTCCTGTAGGAGATCAATCATGCAGGAGCTGGCGGGGTGTGGGCAGAGTTGGTTGCTAACCGAGGTAATTTGAAGTTTCGAGTTTGAGTCAACGAAAATTACCTGGTCGGTCTTTTTGGAACAATGTTATTAACTGGTTTACTTGTGTGACAAGGTTTCGAAGAAGGAGGTCCAGCCACTCCCTCAGACATCGATCCATGGACCATCATAGGCGACCACAAGCATATCATCGCCGGGACCGACCGGTCGTCCTGCTTTGATCGGAACAAGGTGGCTCTGAGGATGGACGTGTTCTGTGACGGTGAAGAGTGTCCCTCCGGTGGAGTTGGTGCCTCCAATCCAGGATATTGGGGCATGGTACTAGTTCATTTCTTAATACTGTATGCATGGTTTCGATCCGATCTGATCTGATCCGATTCTGAACTTGTTCCTTTTTTTCTGACCCAGAACATTCAAGAAGGACAACGATACAAGGTTGTTTTCTACGTTCGATCTAATGTATCAATCGACATGACAGTATCATTTGTCGATCCGAACAGCGAACAGAACTTAGCGTCTGCAAATTATGTGTTAGTAACAAGTCAAGCTCTTCCTCATGCTTCTTTGAATTATTTTCTCTTTCTATATTCCACTATTGGTTTATCTTTGGCACAGAAATTCTTCGTCAAATGAAGCGGACTGGACGCGAGTTGAGTTGGAATTGGATGCCAAACAAAGTGGTAATGCGAGTCTTCAATTAACAACCACAAAAAAGGGCACACTATGGCTTGATCAAGTGTCAGCTATGCCGGTTGATACTTATAATGTAAGTTTTTCTCGCTACGTTCGATGTTTGTCCCCGAAACTTCGAAGCTGATTCTGCAGCTGTCATTGTGTTTGTAGGGACATGGTTTTCGATCTGATCTTGTCGAAATGGTGGCTGCACTCAAACCTACATTTATGAGATTTCCCGGTACGTACGTTCAGCTTAAGATCGGACATAAAAAATTACCGTTCATAAATCATTGTCTAAGCTTGTTTAGCTTGCCAATCCTAGGTGGGTGCTATGTTGAAGGACAAGTCTTAAGGAATGCATTCCGGTGGAAAGAGACGGTCGGACCATGGGAAAATAGACCCGGACACAAGAACGATGTTTGGAAGTATTGGACTGATGATGGACTTGGCTACTTTGAGTTGCTCCAGGTTCGGAATTAGATGCATTTTTTCTAAATTCACTTCATCTTGTAAACTGTAATTTGGTCATAACCCGCCAAGCCTTCATTGCGATATTTGCAGTTGGCAGAAGATATTAATGCTCTTCCTTTATGGGTGTTCAACAATGGTTAGTGTTGTTCTTATATTCACAATAACCATTATCCAATCCTATAATTCAACCATTTTTGTATCATCCGTTGGCCGAACAGGTATCAGTCTCGAGAAGAGTGTTGCTGCTGCAAATATATTGCCATTTGTTCAGGAAGCATTAGATGGGATAGAGTTTGCCAAAGGTGATGCAACAACCCGATGGGGCTCTCTTCGAGCCAAAATGGGTCATCCCGAGCCGTTCGACTTGAGATTCGTCTCTATTGGAAATGAAGAGTGTTGGAAGTTGAAGCCGTACTACACAGGTTTGCCTGTGTTAATGATGTATGTTTTTGGATTCTAGATGATAGTTTCTACAGAAACTGACCCCTTCGAATTGGCGCTTAGAAACTTATCGAAAGTTCTACGATGCCATAAAGCAAGCATACCCGGAGATCATGATCGTCTCGAATTGCGACGCGTCGTTACATCGATTGGACCATCCAGCTGATTTCTATGATTACCATGTGATTTTCTTACCAAAGCTTTTGTTGATACTGTCCTGTTTTTTACATCAGAAACTAATCTTTTTCCTGAACGATATAAATCTATCAGATTTATCCGGGTGGTGACGACATGTTCAGGAAGAAAAACGCATTTGATGTGGTATCTCGCAGTGGCCCGAAGGTAACGAACGATGCTTCTCGAACGACATGGTTAATTAACACAGGTGCATTTTTTGAAATAGTTGAATATTTCCAGGCTTTTGTGAGTGAGTATGCCGTGTTTGGAAAAGAAACCGGCAAAACCGGAACCCTTTTAGCAGCAGTTGCAGAAGCCGCATTCTTGATCGGGGTCGAAAAGAACAGGTTCCTCCCACAAACACAATGAATTACATGATCGGGATCGAAAGATTTTGATTCTGCACTAGCAACTCATCCCAATGTGTCTTTTTTTGCAGCGATATCGTTGCGATGGCGAGCTATGCGCCGTTGTTCGTGAACGACGACGACAGGCAGTGGAGCCCGGATGCTATTGTCTTCAATTCTGCTAAAGTGTACGGAACTCCGAGCTACTGGATGCAACAATTCTTCATCGAGTCGAATGGTGCCATGCTTCTTAACGCCACGCTTGACCCGAATTCGCCCGCTTCGATCACCGCTTCGGCCATAACTTGGAAAACCCCCGGAAAGAACGACCTCAACCTGAAAATAAAGATCGCCAACTTCGACATGGCCGGCGTGAACTTCAAGATATCCATCGATGGATTGGACCGGGAGTACGCGAAAATGACCGGGACAAAGACCGTTCTTACCGGTCAGCTGATGGACGAGAATTCCTTCCAAGAGCCGACGAAGGTAACCAACCACCTACCAACTACTTAATGTCTCTCCATCTTTCTTCC
>SOPF01024547.1:0-11669 GCA_012979155.1 Hypericum perforatum | reverse complement strand
CAAGCAATTCACTCTTTTTGAGTAGTTGATTCATTCAAAATATTTACATGTCTTTCCTGCGAACTCATAAGTTAACCTTAGAAGGTGTTGAAATCCTTGAATCAGTAGACAAAGATCAAACGAGAGGAAGAAGAGAAGAGCGTTGGAGCTGTTAAAAAGGTGACCGTTGTATTTTTAAATTATGGGCCCAAACCCATTGAAGGAAGGAGGCGCGTAACAGAATTATAAGTTCCTCACGTGCATGACTCGTGACTCTTCGAGACCACTCTGCCGCCTTAGGAGAATATTAATCATTTTGCCAATGATGAGGTGGCACAACTCCCGAGGGATGCGGGATTCCTTTTGTACAGATTTTATTCCTTTGTACGGTAGCTTTCCTTGTATATAAAAGAGGACATGTGTAACCTTTTCGATCAATGGGAAATTATAAGTTTTTCTTCTCTATTCTGGAATTTCTCTCCAGCTTTTCTTCACCATTAATGGTGTTTTATTTCTTCTAGCTCTTGTTTTCAACATGGTATCAGAGCAAGAGATCTGAAGAAAGCTTTCGAAGAAACTTCTAAAACCCAAACACTTTTTCTCAAACACAGACTTCCATGGCGAACCCAGAAACACTCCCTGCTGTAGCTGCAACAACCAATGCAATGCTGAGTCCTCCTAGTGGAAAATTCACCAATCCTTTTTACGTACATCCAGGTGAGAGCCCAGCTGAGGTTCTTGTTTCCCCTCCTCTCAATGAGAGGAACTTCCATGCCTGGATCCGAGTTATGAGTCAATCGCTCGAGTCCAAGAACAAGCTTCCCTTTGTGGATCGAAGCATCCCAGTTCCAGGGAGAGGAGACCCTCTTATATCCAGCCTGGAAGTTTTGCAACACCCTTGTCTTGCGTTGGTTGATGCGCTCGATTGAACCAGACTTGGAGAGAGCCTGCTTTGGTATGACTCTGCAGCTGACCTATGGGACCATCTGCATGATAGGTTTGGTCGTGGAGATCTTCTCAAGATTGCGGGCCTTAAGCGTCAAATCTCCAACATGTCACAAGGTATTCTCAGTGTCAATGAATTTTTTTCTAAATACAAAGCTCTGTGGGATCAGTTAGTTCAATTCAGACCCGTACTAACTTGTCTCTATGAAGATGCAACTCACATAACTTGTCCAACTTTTGTTACCTTAGCTGATCAGTGAGAACATGACCATATCATGGACTTCTTGACTGGTTTGAATGATGTCTTTGATAATATACGGACTCAGATCTTGATGATGGACCCTTTGCCATCTATGAGTCGCGTTATATACCTGGTCACTCAGCATGAGAGACAAAGCACCTCTGTTCCAGCCTTCACGAAGTCTGCAGACTCTTCGGCTGTTCTTGCTACTCAGATGAGTTGAAAATTTGGGCAACACAAACCCATATGTACATACTGTCACAGGGAGGGTCACACTGTAGACAAGTGTTTCAAGTTGCATGGATTCCCTCCTGGTTGGAAACCTAAGGGAAAAGGAAATCAGGTAAAGCCAATTGTAGCTGCTGGTTTTTCTAACACATATCACAGCTCTGCAGACAACTTCGGATTTATAAGTGAGCAGGTGCAAGGACTACTGCACATGATGAGACAGACCATGCAACAAGGATCTATAACTGGATCGACCACACCAGTTGAACAATGAGCCAAACTTGCCTCCTCTAATGCCGGTACCATGGATTTTACTCATGTATCAGCAGGTATCTTGCTTTCTTCTCGTTTGCTGAATGATTTTCTTATTAGATCTTCCCATTGGATTCTTAATTCTGGTGCATCTATACATGTTTCGTATGACTTATCATGGTTCAGTACTCATTCTAGAGCACATGATGTCTTTGTCATATTACCTAATCGTACAAGAGTTGAAGCTTCTCATGTTGGGACAATCCAGCTTACACCAGAGGCAATGTGCTATACGTACCTAGATTTAATTTCAACTTGGTTTTTATCAGCCAACTTACATCTGACTTGCCTGTTTCACTGATATTTACTTCTGATTCTTGTGAACTTTAGGACCATACAAGGCAGAGGAAGATTGGTATTGCTAAGAGGAAGGATGGCATGTACTACCTTTAACCAATTCTAAACACGACCACCAAGCCCACTGACCAACCTCCAAACTTGTTAGTCAATTACACTCAGTATGACTTAGATATTTGGCATTGTAGGTTAGGACATCTGCCTAGTGCGAAACTAAAGTTGCTTCAGAAGTTTCATCCTGATGTTTCCAGTTCTGTACGTGCTCTGTGTGACTCATGTCATTATGCAAAGTATTAGTGTTTCCCATTTTTAAAGAGTTATACTATTGCTGCAAAAGTATTTGATCTGATACATATAGATTTGTGGGGGCCATATTCCACACGATCTTATGATGGTTTTAGTTACTTCCTCACTATCTTGGACGATCATAGCAGAACAACTTAGGTATACCTGCTTAAAACCAAAGGCGATACAACCAGCTGTTTAGAAAACTTTTATGCGACGGTTGAAACACAATTCCACACTAAAATCAAAAGTGTTAGGTCAGATCAAGGGACTGAATTTTACATGCAATCTTTTTTTCATCACAAAGGCATCATCCACCAAACAAGTTGTGCATACTCTCCTCAACAAAATGATAGAGTGAAGCATAAACATCAATGTATCCTCAACGTAGCACAAGCCCTTAGATTCTAAGCCTTCTTACCCATTTAGTTTTGGAGTACTTGCATTCTCCACGCAGTTCACCTCATAAACATTACCCCTTCCTCCAGTCTCAAGCACAAGACACCTTATGAAGTATTGTACAATTCTCCTCCTAGCCTGAAGCATCTCAAAGTTTTTGGTTGCCTATGTTTTACAGATACTCTTCCTAAGCAGATGAAGTTCGATAAAAGAGCACGTCAATGTGTTTTTCTGGGATATGCACAAGGTGTGAAAGGATACAAGCTATATGATCTTGAGACGCATTCCACTTTCTTTTTGCATGATGTTACGTTCTACGAGCAAATTTTCCCCTTCTAAATGTTACTGCCACCAGATCATCTACAGGAAGTTAATTCAGATTCGGAGCACCTTAGTACCAAGTCTCCATTACTTTATGAAGATGATGACACACAGTCCTCCCTGGATTTTTTCCCTGATTTACCACATGCCACCACTCAACCTACCACCCCTGAGTCCCTAACCCACCATTACGGCGATCTACACACCATAAACACGCCTCTGCCTACCTAAATGACTATGTGCAGAACATCTCTTCGCCTTTGCAATGCCATAAAGACTCTGCTACGTGTGCTCAGGTCAATCCCACTATTATTATTGTACATCCAATTTTTTCTGTTGTAACAACTGAATTTCTTGGCTCTTCTCACATGACTTTATATTGCTGTACTTGCAACCACACGAGAACCTAACTCATATGCAAAAGCATGTTCTCAATCCTATTGGCAAGAGGCAATGAAAAATGAACTGCATGCTCTTTATGAGAATGGGACTTAAGACTTAGTTCCTCTACCTACTGGAAAGAAGCCGATTGGATGTAGATGGATTTATAAAATTAAACGTCATGTTGATGGAAGTATTGAGCATTTCAAGGTTCGCTTGGTGGCAAAAGGGTACACGCAAGCCTTCGGGGTGGATTATATTGACATTTTCTCTCCTGTCGTTAAACTTACTTTAGTTCGCATAATTCTTGCTCTTATAGCTTGTCAGAATTGGCATCTTGAGTAGTTAGATGTTAACAATGCATTTTGCATGGAGACCTATATGAAGAAGTCTACATGGTGCTTCCACTTGGTCTTCATGGTCCCAAGAATCAAGTTTGTTGATTACGGAAGTCTTTGTTTAGATTGAAGCAAGCTAGTCGTCAATGGTTTGCAAAATTGCCCTCTTTGCTTCTCTCTTTTGGATACACACAGGCAAAATCTGATTACTCCATATTCACTCTTCACAACCATAGATCTATCACTTGCTTGTCGGTGTATGTTGATGATGTTATTCTTGCTAGGAACGATATCAACTGTATTCAAGCAACCAAGAGGTTCCTTCATGATAAACTTAGAATCAAAGATCTGGGTCGGTTAATATTTTCTGGGGCTTAAAGTGGCACGTTCCAGTATAGGAATGCATGTGTGCAACAACAGTATGCCATTGAGATGTTGAAGGACGTTAGTTTTGAAGATTGTAAACCCATGTAGACTCCTATGTCTGAGTCTCTGCAGTTGGTTGAAGTTTTCGATTCCACACCACTTTCTGACCTAACTTTGTATCGACAACTCATTGATAAACTTCTCTATCTCACCAACACATGACCAGATGTTTTCTACTCTGTACACAAACTCAGTTAATTTTTGACCAATCCCTTGATCATCCACAATAAAGCTGTTCATCGTGTGCTTCAATATGTGAAGCAACAACCTGGTCTTGGCCTATTATTCTCAGCCAAAACCACACTTCACCTTTCAGCTTTCTCGAATGCCAAGTGGGCAGGGTGCCCTGATACATGATGTTCAACTACAGGGTATTGTGTCTTTCTGGGTCAATCTTTGGTATCTTGGAAATCCAAGAAGCAAGCAACAGTGTCCAGAAGCTCTTCTGAAGCAGAGTACCGTGCTTTGGCATCTATCAGCTATGAACTCCAATGGCTTTCATACTTGATGCAAGATCTTCGCATCAAGCATTCCATTCTTGCTTCAGTTTATTGTGACAACAAGTTGACCATCTACATTGCTGGGAATCCCGTCTTTCATGAGAGAACCAAACATATCGAGATTGATTGTCATCTTGTACGGGAACATATCAACAACAGTTTGCTTAAGCTTTTCTATGTGCCTGCAGAACAACAAGCTGCTGACTTCCTCACTAAACCGTTGTCTCCTTCACTTTTCCTCTCTTTTGTTTCCAAGCTTGGACTGCTCAACATCCACAGTCCAGCTTATGGGGGGATGTTGAAATCCTTGAATCAGTAGACAAAGATCAAACGAGAGGAAGAAGAGAAGAGCGTTGGAGCTGTTAAAAAGGTGACTGTTGTA
Organism: Hypericum perforatum; assembly: GCA_012979155.1. Classification (NCBI taxonomy): domain Eukaryota; kingdom Viridiplantae; phylum Streptophyta; class Magnoliopsida; order Malpighiales; family Hypericaceae; genus Hypericum; species Hypericum perforatum. The sequence continues at coordinate 6,635 of SOPF01024547.1, read as the reverse complement.
TTTTTAAATTTTGGGTCCAAGCCCATTGAAGGAAGGAGGCACGTAATAGAATTATAAGTTCCTCACGTGCATGACTCGTGACTCTCCGAGAGGAACATATAAGAGGGAATATCCATTTCCCACTCTGCCGCCTTAGGAGAATATTAATCATTGGGTTAATTACTCTCAGGTCCCTGAACTATTGACGATTTTATAATAGGGTCCCTGTGTAATTTGAATAATATTTAAGGTCCCTGTGTTATAACGAAATATTACTCTCAGGTCCCTGGCTTAACCTTCGCTGACATCATCAATTTTTTTTTTTATTTTTTTAACACTGAATTGACCAAAATACCCTTAAGCCAAAAATAAAAAAATCCAAAAAACAAAATAAAAATTAGGAAAAAGTACAAAAAAGTCCTGTGGTTTCACTTTTAGTCCTTCGAACCTAAATTCGTCCCGAACCTATGAAAAATTTCTTTTTCATCCCATTTTTTTTACATTTTAGTCCCAAATCTCAAATTTTTTTCAATTATTTTTATTATATCATAAATTCGTCCCGAACCTATGGAATTCTGGAAATACCCCTCACCCGCTTCCGAATTTCACCAAACGCTCAACATCAAAGTCGTAGATCTAGATCTTACGGATCCTCTCGTTTTGGAATCGCTTGATTCGGAGTATGTATGCAAAAGTTATGATTGTTCTACCGAAAGTTGACGAACTAAGTCTATCAATCATAACACGTCACCTTTTGGGGAAATATGTGTAACTTTTTCGTGTGAACTCCGATTTATATGATTTCAAGTCGGATAGGTTTGCAACACATTCGTCTACGACTTTTGTGTTGTGAGTTTTGTGATTTGAGCCTTGCGTTTTTGAGTTTCATGTGATTTCGGTTGGTATTAGCATTGATAGGCTTAGTTCGTCAACTTTCGGTAGAACAATCATAACTTTCGCATACATACTCCGAATCGAGCGATTCTAAAACGAGAGGATCCGTAAGATCTAGATCTACGACTTTGATGTTGAGCGTTTGGTGAAATTCGGAAGCGGGTGAGGGGTATTTCCAGAATTTCATAGGTTCGAAACAAATTTATGATATAATAAAAATAATTGAAAAAAATTTGAGATTTGGGACTAAAATGTAAAAAAAAGGGATGAAAAAGAATTTTTTCATGGGTTCGGGACGAATTTAGGTTCGGAGGACTAAAAGTGAAACCACATGACTTTTTTTGTACTTTTCTCTAATTTTTATTTTGTTTTTTGGATTTTTTTATTTTTGGCTTAAGGGTATTTTGGTCAATTCAGTGTTAAAAAAATAAAAAAAATTGATGATGTCAGCGAAGGTTAAGCCAGGGACCTGAGAGTAATATTTCGTTATAACACAGGGACCTTAAATCTTATTCAAATTACACAAGGACCCTATTACAAAATCGTCAATAGTTCAGGGACCTGAGGGTAATTAACCCTTAATCATTTTACCAATGATGAGGTGGCACAAATCCCGAGGGATGTGAGATTCCTTTTGTACAGATTTTATTCCTTTGTACGTTAGCTTTCCTTGTATATAAAAGAGGACATGTGTAACCTTTTCGATCAATGGGGAATTATAAGTTTTTCTTCCCTATTCTGGAATTTCTCTCCAACTTTTCTTCACCATTAATGGTGTTTTATTACTTCTAGCTCTTGTTTTCAACAGAAGGGTGTGATTTCGCAGAAGTTTATGATGTTTAAACAACAACTCGAGTACATTGGTCGAGCTTGAGGCAAGAAAGGGAACACTATTGCGTAACCCCATTGGAGAACTACTTCGGCTACTCAGCCGCAGGATGCTTGAAAACTTTCCCCATTGCAGTTATAGTTCGGCTTTCTTTCCTCCTACAATGAAGGTCGTAAACTAATTGGAACGAGATACTACCCAAAATTAGGTTCGGTTGCTGTCAATTGTCTAGTAAATAAAAGAGAAATTGACAAGTTCCATTAAATTTGGATAGTCTGCTTGGATCTTAATCCCAAGAACCAAATTTCTATCATCTTGCCTTGCAACGCATTTTGCTAATGTACACACATTATTAACAAATCCAAACTCCTTTAATTTTGACAAACATCGACGAGGTTGCGTACTGGCAATGTCTGCGGAAGTAAAATGAAGATGCAAAAAAATAGGTAATGATTTGAACTTCAGAGAAAGCTAACATTGCAATGCTTATGAGACAAAAATCGTTAACCTTAAAAGATCGCTCCTTTCATATCGATAAAGTAGTGGAGCAATGTTAAGAATCAATATGTGAGATGAATTATTCGATTGTATTGATAATTGAAGTGTAAACCGGTTTAAGTACAAGAGCAAAGAGCTAAACTAAGATAATTATAGCTAACACTAAGTAATTACAGTTAATCATATTCAATTACAATTATATAAGATAAGGAATCACTAAGGCAAGTAGATGACAGTGAATTTCTGTTGATTCTATGGGTTGGATAAGGCAATAGCCGTTGGAGAGTTATGATCTTGTGATGATGGCATCCAATTGTGGAAGATTGTTTCCAATTAAAGGTGATTGTACGATTGATTGTCGGAATCGCCAGAATAGGCAATTCCAGATGCGATTGCGTCCTTCAAGCTTCAATTGGCTCCTAATTAGATCTTCTATCTTCAACATCCCCCTTCAAGTTAGGGGTGTATATGTCACACATCCCTAACTTGGAAAGATATACATCGAAAAGTGCAGAACCCAAAGATTTGGTGAAGATATCGGCTAGTTGATCGGTACTTTCGATGTGAGGTATGATGATGGTCCCGTCTTGTACAAGTTTACCAACATAGTGGCAGTCAATTTCAATATGTTTGGTGCACTCGTGGAACACCGGATTTGAAGCGATATGAATAGTTGCCTCATTATCACAATAAAGCAGGATTGGTACCTGCACATTAAAATTAAGTTCAGTGAGTAGGTTACGAATCCAAACAATCTCAGTTTAGGTGATTGCCATTACCCGATACTCAGCTTCAGCACTAGAGCGTAATACACCACTCTTTTTTCGATTGCCAGACAACAGGGTTGTCACCTACGAATATGCAATAGCCTAAAATTGATTGCCTATCATTTTTGTAGCCGTTATAATCGGAATCACCGAAGGCCTTAATGTTCAAATGTCTAGATTTTGTCATAAGAATTCCTCTTCCAGTACAATTTTTGAGGTACTCAAGTAATCTTTCCATAATCTCGACGTGTTGCATACATGGACAATGCATGACTTGACTAAGTAAGCTAACCACATAGGTTATATCGGGCCTAGTAATTATTAAATAGATAAGCTTACCAACCAATTTTTGAAATTGAGGAATGTGAGGATAGAGAGTACCTTCGTGGTTTAGGACTTTGATATTGGGTTCGAGAGGAGTTTGAAAAGGTTTGGAACCCAACTTCTTAACTTCTTGAAGTAAGTCTAACACGTATTTCCTTTGATTTAGAAAAATCCCTTTAGATGAATATACGAGCTCAACACCGAGAAAGTAATTTAGTGTGCCCAAATCTTTGATGTCAAATCGATGATGTAAGGCAGCTTTCAAATGTCTAATCTGATCAATGTTAGAGCCCGTAATCAAGATATCATCAACGTAAACTAAGAGTACGAGTTTACCTTTAGGAGAGTTGTGGACAAACAAGGAAGAATCCGTGTGACATTTTTTAAAACCAAGGTCAATAAGTTCTCCACTAAGCTTGTTGTACCAAGCGCGTGGAGACTGCTTAAGACCATATATGGCTTTATGCAATCAACACACCTTACCTGAGTCTTCGTGTAGGTGTCCAAGAGGCAAATTTAGGTAGATTTTATCATCCAGGTTCCCTTGTAGAAATGCATTTTTCACGTCCATATGTTCAAGCTTCCAACCTAGGTTAATGGCCACAGAAAGAAGAATACGAATAGTATTCATTTTGGCTACGGGTGCGAAGGTTTTACTATAATCAATCCTGAGGGTTTGAGTGAAACCTTTTGCCACTAGCCTAGCTTTATATCTCTGAATGCTTCCATCACTATTATGCTTAATTTTAAAAATCCACTTACAATCAATAACTCTTTTATTGGAAGGAAGGTCACAAATAGTCCAAATTTTGTTTCGATTTAAAGCGTCGAGTTCTTCTCCCATAGCAATTTTCAATGATCGTGTTTAATTGCCTCAGAAAACATTTTAGGTTCAATGTGTGAATCAATACAGCTTAAAAAGGATCGATGATTGATGCCAATGTGATCGTAAGAGATATGCGATTCAATTGGATAATGACCATTGAAGACTTTAAAATCACGTAGTATGCAATTGGGTAATTTTGTTCTAGATGATCTCCAAAGATGTTGATTAGGTGGAGTTAATTCGCTTGGAACATGAGTCTGATCAACATCTTCTATTTGAGAGGTGTTAATATCAGACAAGGTGTGAGGGGTACCTGGATCAAGATTAATTGGATCAGAATGGTTTGAATTTCCGATTGGAGCAGTATTGATTGAATTTGAATTTCCGATTGGAGCAGTATTGCTTGAATTTCCATCAGTTGAATTTTCGTCTCTATCCATTTTGACAACTCTGGTAGGCTGTACGAGATTCTCCCGTGAAAAAATGCTAAGATCAAGTTTGTTAATATTGCAAAATCCTGGAGGTATTGGAAGACAAGTTTCACGATTGCAATTGGAATTAACATTCTCGGAATTGGCTTCGGCGAAGTAAGGAGAGTATTCCAAAAATTTGACATCTCGTGAGACAAAATGTTTCTTAATCATAGGCGAGTAACATCGATAACCTTTTTGAGATATTGAGTATCCAAGGAAAATACACCCAATCGACCTTCTTGCCAGCTTATCACGTTTCTCGGTCTGAATCTTGACATAAAGACAATAGCTGAAAACACGTAAGTACGATAAATTGGATTTTTTGTTTAGTAATACCTCGATTGGTGATTTGAAATTGAGTATGGAGCTAGGCAATCAGTTGATTAGGTGGCAGGCAGTAAGAATTGCATCACTCTAATAACACCATTTCACATTCATCTTGAACATGATTGATCGTGCTACTTGAGGAGGTGGCAGTTCTTTCTTCCAGCAACTCCGTTCTGCTGAGGTGTGTAAACACACGATGTTTGATGAATAATACTTACACTTGTTAGAAATTCCTTGAAATCTTTTTGGTACTCAGTCTCGTTATCTGTACAGAAAACCTTGATTTTGACATTAAATTGACTACACACAAGATTGTAGAATTCTCTGAATTTAAGAAACACATCACTCTTATGTTTAACAAGATAAATCCAGCAGGCACGACTATAATGATCAATGAATGAAACAAAATAGTGAAAATTGTCATATGATGGTTGCAGAGAGGTCCACACATTGGAGTGCACAAGTTCAAAAGGGGAATCATAGCTAGAATCAAATAATTGAAAAGGAATCCTATGGTGTTTGGCAAGCGTACAGCTTTCGTAATAATTCGAACCCTTTTCAAAATTCGAGAAAAGTCTAGACATAATCAAATTACTAGGGTGTCCAAGACGATCATGCCATAATATAGAAGATTTCGAGTTCGTAGCATTTAACGCAACATGTATGGTCTTTAAGATGTAGAGCCCATTAATTAGGCATCCTTTACCAATCTTCCTCGATATTTTGCAATCTTGAAAAATCACAGATTTAAAAGTAAAGATGGCTCTACAATTGAGCTCACTTGTGAGTTTATTGATGGATAATAAGTTGCTTGTTAGCTCGGGAACAAACATGGCATTTGACTCGATCAAATAGTCCAGCAATCTGATTTTACCTGATTTGGCAATAGAATCGGTTGAGCCATTGGCAATTAAAATGTATTGATTTTCAGTGGGGCAAAATTGAGACAAGAAGCATTTATCGTTAATCATATGCTCATTGGCACCCGAGTCTATTATCCAATAATTTTCAGATTGATTTAGCTTGGAAGAATAATAGATAGCCGAGTTGCAAATTAGAATGATACCTTCTTTACCTTCACCGTGATGCATTTTTTATGGCAGATTTTGTTTGACAGTTCCCTTTTTCAATTCAAAAATTATATAGAAATTTTCTTGTTGAGAGTAGAGGGCTTTGACAGAATCCCACAAACCTTTTGATGATGTTGCATAGTTGAACAAATTATAGAGTTCTGAATTGATAGAATTGAGCAACCAAGACATTACCTGGTGATCATACATGCGCCATTCTGGGTAATGCGGTTCAGTTTTGGCTGGAGCTGGGATGTCTCCGTTGATGAATCCAACATGCCCTCGACTACAGAGAGCTATAAACACAGCCTTTGACCACGAAGAATAATTCTTTCCGTCAAAGGAGACAGTAGTTATCTTAAGGCTAGTGTTGCCATCAAGTTGAGCAATTTTTAAGAAGATCAATGCTTGATGAGTTGGTGTTCGAGGCTACTACTTCTGCAGTTCCTTCGGTAACAATTTCAGACATGGTAATTAATTTTTTTGGTAGGTGGGAAGGTAGGATCAATGGTTTGGCTCAGATACTGATGCGTCCAAAGTTGGATCTAAATATGTGCAAGAATACACAATCGCACAAGTAATATTGTGATAAGTTGATTCATCTCCACAGGGAATAAAAAGTGAATAAGTTCGCTAAGTACCAGATTA
>SOPF01024542.1:21456-106170 GCA_012979155.1 Hypericum perforatum | reverse complement strand
GATATTATAAGTTGACTTTTTTCCCCCAAGATTTTATGAACCACCTTATTACTACATACTTATCAATTTCAATATCGTATATTTGGTTGATTCCACTTGAGAAGCTGTCTGCACAAAGTAGACCGACAAAAATTATCATTCCTTTGTAAAGAAGGATCCACTTTGGTATCTTTACTAGATGACCATTCTCCATCCAAGTTCTTGTCATTATACCTCTGCAATCAACCAAATTTCATATTTTTTTTTTGGATAAGCTTATCGTTAATGTGTATGATAAGAAGTAGTGAAATTGCAAAAAAAAAAAATCAACAGGATAAGAAGTTAGTAACTTACGCGAATCCTAATAGTACCATGTGTACTAGACGTGGTCTGATAAATCGTAGTAGTACATCAGGAAATCTCAGTAATTTCATGAGGGTGGAATTAAATTTATCTGTAGTCTATATAAATATAAAAATGTATTAAACTGAAATTTCAAATAGGATCAAATTCTATATAAAGTTTGCTCAAAAAAGTTTAGACCATGTTTACGAAAAAACAATTGCTTACCTCTGATGAGCCAGAGCCCTTGAACGTATTACGTGAAAGGGCAGGAAGGGGTCCTCCTTTCTTAGCCTTTGGGCGGCGACCAAAAGTTACGGTTTTGACCCCACCGCCATCAGCTACGAAACACGCAACGTCACGCCTCCAGTTGCCTCCGTACTAGAATGTCCGTTCGATCACGCACGAACAGATAGAATGAACAAGACTATGACTGTATTTATATCATCAAACATTGTACTGTTTCTTCCAGGCTAAATGTTTTTTAATATTGTTATTGTGGATACCTTTAATTGCCAATGGATTGGATAAGATTGGTGGAAATAGTTGAAAAATTCAGTGAAAAATATGGTAAGATTTTAGATATAATTCGTATCAAGTAATGTTGTTGTAGTGTAGGTGTAGAGATTCCAATATAAACTAAAACAATTCGGAACGCAACACAAATTATTCAATAACTGAAAAAAAATAACTGGAAAAAAAGGAGAAAGACAAACAATAAATGTTGTGAGCTTCCATTTGTTTGCATCATACAAATTAATCTTAGATTATGATGAATCATTTATAAGACGCATATGAATTCATTGAACAAAGAATGAAGTATACCGACCATATTGTTACAAACAAGATTTTCAAGTCCACCGCTATAGAAAAAAGACCCTCTTTCACGTCCATGAATGAACTACTATTGTGGATATACCTTATACTTAGGAGCAACTGGTGCGAAGCTGTTTTTGGTGCGTCGAAAAATTCCCGCATTTGAACCAAGAAGAGATGCATGTGAGATCGGCATTATTTCCGATTCTTATTGTTATCGATGGATTGTTGTAGAACAAAGAAGAGCAAATGGATGGTATACTGGGGAAAGTCGTAGAAATGGATTGGCTTAAATAGCAGGGGCACTACAACTTTGTTTAGGGGCGTGGGGCAAAATTGGGTTCTTTTGTTTGGCTATGGTCATGACTAGGTTTTGTCCCGTTTAAACTTTGTTTTGGGCTCGTTGACTTTGTAATTGTTTTAAAAATGCAAAAAATTTAATTATAAAAAAGTCAACTCTCCAAAATAGGGATCTGAAATACGATTAGTTTTAAAAACTAATCATACATAAGTTCGAACTAGACAATAATTTTATACTTAATTTTGAGATTTCTTAATTAGATTAAAATAATGATTTTATTAGTTACTGTAACTCGATATTGGGTTAAATATAAATCACATATGTAACGAGTTATTATTTTATTTATGTAAAGATCGCATCCGTTGATGCGTTACAAGTTATTTTAAGAATTAACGACTTGTGTTACATAGAATACCCAAGTTTTTCATATCTAGCTTGTTGATGATTCCAATATGAAAATATATTACAATAGTCCAGTTTGCGTGAAAATTTATTAAAATCCTGAATCTTGGCCAAATTAAAATTCGGTACGCGGGTGTTACAACGCCTCGTTTTGTAGATATTGTTATATTTACGCGTCGGTTGAATAAAACAGATAAAAAAACAAAGAATGAGAACTGTGAACAATAAAATCATTAGTTGACCCGATCAAAAAATAATCATAACAATATAACATTTTTGGCCGGCAGAGTGTTGCATATTACTGTTTCATTTTTACCTTTAAAATATATGAGACTGAAAAAAACATATCATTTAAAAAAAAATATCACATAAGATAGATTTATTATTTTCTGAAGAATAGCAAAATTAAAATTTTAAATAATAAATATATAAATAATAAAAAACTTATTTTCTATATTTAAATTACATAAAAAGTTTATTACATTATTCAAATAGTATATTCAATTAATATTTTAGAAACAATACTCGCAACTATTATTTTATGACTAATTAGAAAATAAGTAATTATTTAAAAAATTTCAAGCAAATAAGTTTAACATAAAATAGTAACTTAAAATTCTAATGAATTTGTAAAGTATATAAAAATATATGTATTTATTAAAAAAATTATGGTATACAAAAATTAGGGCAAAATTTATCAGTAACTTTTTTTTAAAGTATGAGTTATTATGATAGAGATTATCATATTTTTATACTAATTCTGAGATTATTTTTATCAATTTAGAGAGTTATTAGTTTAAAATATGTTTAAATGTTGGAACTATGATACGAGTTTACTTTCTCAATTCTCACATTTAGACGGTTCAATATTTGTGTTCATTTTTAATGTAGAGGCATTCTATAACATAAATGTCATATTTAATGTTATCTGTAAATATTGCTTAATTTAATATCGAAACACTAAATTTACTAAAGAATTATGAAACCAACAAATATTTGAATCAACTAAAAAATTAATCTAACTTGAATTCGAGATTTGTTATAAGATTTACTTGAATTCGAGTCATGTAATATAATTATATTACATATTTGTTATAAAATTTGTCTTCTTTCGAAATTTCTATCCGCTCTAATTTGAATTAGTCAGTTCACCACAAAAATCAGAAAAGGGAAGAAATAGGAGAGAGAATGAAAGAGGCGGCGGCGGGAGCGAAGTGGCTAGTGGTGGACGCGGCAAGGCAGGGGGAGGTGGTGGAGGCCGGGAAGCGGTCATCTTGAGCTCGATGGGTCCACCCGATCGAGCCCTTCGGATACTGGACCGGCTTCTCTCGTACCCGTCGACAGTGCTGGGTTGGGAGCGGGCCATCGTGATCAATTTGGAGCACAAAAATTTCATCATAACAGCCAACGAGGTCTACCTCCTCAACTCCGGGGCTGCCTCCAATATATTGATTCAAATATTGGATAAAATAATGATTATAAAAAGATAAGAATAGGTATACCATTTTACATTTCTTTATAAATTGGGCTCGAGAAAGATCAAATTAAATATCGATATTTTTTTATATCGATATTTTCTATCAAGATGATTATATAAAGAACCACATCATAAATTTGACATACGTACATACGCAATTCACCATAAATAATACCCCATAATACAGATGGTTCTCTCGGAATAAGCACAACGAGAATCAAAACAAACGAGTCAAAAAAATACTAAGGCAAACTATTATAGGTAAATGTTTTTTTGGATATTTTCTTGAAATTGGTAAAAAAAATTACATGTATTTTCAATATATGTAAGAAAAATAAATTTATTTTTAAAAAAATTGGAGGCGATCCAATATCGGGCAACACCCGCACGCACAAGAGCCAAGTATTCGATCTCTTGATATCTTCTGAGAAAAAGTAAAAAATAAATAAATTCTCACAGCTGAATAATCACCACGTTGACCGTGGTTCAGAAGAATAGGTTTCGAAACTTAAGGGACAGGGTTGCCTAACAAAGCCAAACGGATTTCGAAACCTATGGCCAAGTTAGTGAGATGGGCCACTCAGTCCCTCGATGTGGTTGAGCATACTCTTACCTACTCAGGCCACAACCCACCAAATCGTAATAATTAATACTGCATATTATCTCCACTTTTATGAGGGGCCATGTTATTTGATTTACGTGTGTAACAAGTAACATAGTTGTTGTGTTAGAATAAGAAACAGGGTGTTAGTCTAAAACCCTAACTCTAATTGTACCATGTATATATTGAACATATGAATGAGAATCGGCCAACAGCCTCATGTTTTTCATGGTATCAGAGCAAGTTGATCCCGAAATCATTGTGAAGTTCATGGTCACGTTGTGCACATATGACCCACATTTGAAAACACGAAAGGCAATGAAGTCTGTGCAAACTTCAGTCCAATGGCTTTGTTTGAGAGAGCTTGTTGAAGAGAATACCACAACGGAAAGAACAAGTGAGTCGGCAAGTTTATAAGTGTGGATGATCCACCTATCCATTACCTTAATATTTTGGGTTGGGTATAGACATTCTAATAACCAATGAGTATTTGCAGAGAACCAAATCAGAAGCAAAATGGTTAAGTGGAATGTGAGATTTCATTCTTGGTCAGGTAAGGAAATTTAAAAGTATGACTAGGGGACTTCTTTTGGGTTGGGACAGGAGAGAAATAGCTTCATTGACATAGTTAGGACAAGATGTGACCCTCAGAGCAGTATGGGTGTTAGGATTCTTCAAAACGTCAACCTAGTATTGTTTGCTAAACAAACCCGGTGGCTTCTTTGCTCCCCGTCCTTTTTACTTGCCGTAGGCCTATGCGGGTTTAATCTAGACCACAGATTGTCATTCAAGGGCATCTCGAGTGGCTTGCTTATGGGGTACATGGAAAGTTAGAAATCTTTGGGTCTTTGAAGCTTATCGATATCCCTGGCGAAATGGCAATAAGCAATGAAATTCCCCGACTTGTTTGGTCCATCTCCAGGTTCATTCAAAACACTCTTATGCAAGACTGATGGAGTATAGATTAGGCCCAGTTGGTGTTGTTATTAGAAACAGTGCACGTGCTTTGATCGCGACAGAGCATCCCCATTGTGTGTTGCACCCTACAATGGTGGAAGTTCATGGCATTAAAGCAGGGAGGGATTGCAAACGATATTTCTGATGGAGTCGTGAAGGCGATCCTTAAGTTGGATTGTCTACCAGTGATTCATTCCTTGAACAGAACATCTGTCTTTAACCGGAGCGACATGGTCACTTATTTCTGACTTTACTAACGCTTCGGAACATTTTATGTACAAAATTGTCATATCTAATATGTAATAGAACCTACACGACTTGTACTCTTTCCTACATGACTTTCCACCTTGATACATTAGGACCTAAACGACTTGTGCTCCGGTGGATGGCCTCACTTGAATCCCACATTTATGATACATACACATGATATTACATCCACTCGAACTAATTTAGTATATACTTGTTTGACAATATGTGTACACACCGCATGCATGGACTGATTCATTATTGGTGGGCGGCGCGGAAGAAATATTTGGACAGCAAAGAGTGTCTGCTCTGACTCATGCAATTGTCATAAATGAAACTATAAGATTCTACTTACTACGTTTCAAGCGTTACATTACTACGTTTCAAGCGTTACAATTGTACACACATTATTATAAGAACTTGAAGGTACATCAAATAAAAAGCAATCTTTAACACGTGCTTAGATGACAGATTGCTACCCAGTTTTTTTTTTCCGCTGGGTGTCCAATTTATCAATCTCCTAAACTTTTGCAAGCAACTATTGAGCTCTAAAAATGAGTAGCCAAAAGGTAGTCTCGAGAAATATTAAGTCTCACATAAAAGATGGACAAGAATGAATTTACCTCCACTCTTTGCAAAATCCTTTCCCAAATAAACTTAAGGCCTAGGGTCAGCTCCAATAGCCAATGGAGTACAGCTCCTGATGCCCCTCGCAAAACTGCACACCCAAAGTCCACTAGTCATGAATGATATCTCTAGCACCTACAGGTCTCGGGCACATCCAAAATTCATTTGTGTTATGCATGATGAAATACTCCCATGGTCGTTGCCAAGATACTGATCTGATCTGCTACGACTTGATCAGAGATAATAGGATGGGGACATGTCATACTTCCTATCTAAAAAGGTAGCATCACTCCGCCATATCCACAACCACTATATGATGTCACAAATATCACTGCAACAGTGGTATTAGGAATAAACCAACACTGAGAACAAAGTCGCACAAAGAACATGGACATAAGATATAATGTGGTTCGGCCTAGTGTATACGACTACGATGAGAAAATAGAACTTTTATTGATGGATACAAGTCACAAAGCCTTACACAACCTTAGGTAACATGTCTTTATATAGTAGATAATATTTAGGGTACAAGAAAACCTATCTAGGTTGAATTATAAGTTCAAAACGAGTTCTAAGCTGATTAGGAAAAATTGTCATAGGAGCCCCTAACAGTCACTGGGTGTCCAACGCCCACCGAGTCCAAAAAGGCAAAGCTCCCAAGACCCGCCAGCAGATGCTAGGGTGGCTACCGGTCATTGGTCCTTCTGATTTTTTGCCACTTCTCAACAATCTCCACCTTTGTGAAAAATCATACCATGCGAGAAATCGTGAAGTTCCACCGGAACTTCAACAAACTCTACCTTGACAAAGACTCTACCTCATGAAGAACCATGAGAACTTGCAAAATAGACTCAACTCTACCAACTTCTCCATGAATTGTAGATAATCGCCATCATCAATAAGACCATCTCGACATTTTCATGTCCCTTTGTTTAATCACTTAGAACAAGTCCTCGAGCTCGAGTTTCTGAGTTTTTTTGACATATATCCTTTAATCTTTATTGAACCCAAATAGCAACTTCACCTTTAGAAATAACATTGCAGCCAATAGATGCACCTCTATTATCTAGTTAGCCAAATACAATGCAAGCTTGAACCGCTTTTCCATTGAACTACCATGCCTAAAACTAATTTTATTTGACATAACATATAACTAGCAACCTTTTGTTCCACCTAGTAGAACCATCAACATACTTCAAGCTCCAAAGTTTGGCCTTGAGTGAGATACTCGATCTGCACATGATATCACCAATAGCTTTGTATGCCTAATGTCAAACCTACCAGACACCTGAGACGTGTACATCCCTTTAGACAATCATAGCAGGGTCCAGATAAAAAATTTCTCTGAGACAATCATGACTTTTTGTCAACCATACCTCCACAAAGAAACCATAACTTGCAATCCATGTCTCTGTGGATCCCCACTATACTCAAACCATCCATGTCGAGCCTTTGCTCCCTCACATAAACAAACCTTATATGACTTGACCTTCCCACCTCTCCATCAGAATATAAAGATGTAACTCTACCTACAAAAGTTTTCTCCCCTAATATATAGGTATTGTGAGTATCTCTTTCTCCTTTCATCACCACCACAGTATTCTTCTCCACATTGATTAGACCACCTACCATCTTGTAACCATATCCGCTACAATCTAAGGCTCTTAATGAGATCAAATTCCTCTCTAACTTCAGAACATCCCTAACCTTACATAACTTTATCAAGATACCATCCCTCATCTTGATTTGGATATCTCCGTTGTCGGTGATCTTATAAGCAGAACCATTATCCATAGTCACCATTCCTAAATCAACAAACTTGTAGGTGTCAAACTGCCCTCTTTTGAGCATCCTATGAAAAGAAAAAGTGCTATCCAAAATCTAGGAATTTGATTATTTTGGACCTCATAAAATAGATAGACAATCCAAATATAAGGCAGCATTCATGAACGCCAATTTTCTCTCATGATCTCGAGGTTTTCTTGGATAATCCTTCTTCAAGTGCCTTTTTTCTCCATGCTTAAAGCAATTTCCCTCACAACCAATGCTTGTGTTCGTTCACCTCCTGTTTTCCTCATTTGATGAAACTCTAAAAGAGCATTTGTGATATTGTCCCACTCTAGGAACTTCTTTTCTAATTTTAGAGTTGTAACCAAATTTTCGTTAGAACCCGGTAAGGAATTCAGGAACAACAATGCATTGTCTTCTTCCTTAAACTAAACATCAGCCTTTCTCAAGTCGCTTACAAGCTGACTGAAACTATTGATATGTTGGCTCAAATTTGAGCCCTCTTTCATCTTGAGCCTATACAACCATTACTTAAGATAAAGCTTGTTCGACAAAGACTTAGATATACCTTACCTCCAATTTCTTCGATACCTCAACTAGTGACTCCTCATCCATCATATGATATATCACGTCATCTGCCAAGCACAAGCAAATTAGCGTCACCTCTTCAGCCTCCATCATCTTCCACTCTTGGTCCTCCATCTTCTTGGGATTCTTCTCCGAGAGTGTGATGGCCAACTCTTATTGCACGAGAAGATTCTTGACACGCCTTTGTCATAATCAAACATTCGATGAACCATCGAACTTTATAAGAGCAAACTTTACACTGTCCGTCATCTTCTTACCAAAAATCTCTGATACTAATTATTAGGAATACACCAAAACCGAGAATAAAGTTGAAAAAACATAAAAACAAGATATGATGTGGTTCGACCTAATGTTTATGTCTACAGTGAGAAAGGAGAAATTTCATTGATGAATACGAGTCACAAAGCCCTACACAACCCTAGGTAACATGTCTTTATATAGCAGACAATACTTGGGTTACTTAAAAACCTATCTAGGTCGAATTAGAACTCCAAAATTGAGTCACAAATTGATTAGGAAAAACTGTCGCAGCAGCCTCTAGCAATCGCTGGGTCCAAAAAGTCGAAGCTCCATGAAACCCTCAGTGGACGCTGGGGTACGCTGGCCCTTTAAATTTTTCGCCACTTCTCAACAAGTGGAGCAGGAGAGTAGTGGTCGAGATGTTACATGGTCCATCTCCGTGTAGAAGTTCCATGGAGACTATTGAAGAAGAGACTCACACACAGCCTAAAAAATTTCAATCTCTAAATATATGCATCAATAATTTATTGAGTATTTTACCTTGCTAAGGACGGGAGTCAAAAAAAAGTTTATAGGCGTTGAAAATTAAACTCTCTGTTGTTACTATTAATTTACGATTTTAGGGTAGATATACAAGTTTAACATAACTTGACACATTGTCTCGTTGTCTCTAATAAATATATTTATATAGATGATATCTTCATAGTGATCCATCTGAAATTTTCAATCTCAAATAACTTATTAAGAACTCGATTTGATATGAAAGATGTGTAACACCTCCAGAATTACAGCAAGGCATCCCCTGGCATTAGTTCGTGCCCCATTTTTTTTTAAGCAGCATCATAATTCAACTGCATTACGTTCTTAGTCAGGATAACCTGATAAATAAGAACGCATGAGAGCAATATGAGTAAAAAAATTAAGAGGAAAAATAAAAATAAGCTTTCGATTATAACTTAGTATTTCAATATATTAATTGAAATGCATATATTTTAGATAATATGTGAGAAGACGTCGGAAAATTCCTACCAACTGAACATGCAACTTATTTAATAACGGGAAATTTTGTAGCCGAAAAATTAACTACGATTGTTTTCGCGACGACACACAAATCTTCTGTATTTTCGTATGTAGTTTTCGTTTTTATTTTTAATAACAACTCTTTGTATATCTGATTGTAGGAAGCTCAGATTCGGAGGGGACTAATATTAGTCTCCACCATGGGACTATAGACTATAAGGGTATAATAGTTTACCTTGTTACACAAAAATAGGTAAGTATTAAAAGAGAGAATATGTATCATGCTACCTAATATGTAACTACCAAATCATTCAAAAATCAAATCTACAAAAAATATTATCTCCAAAATCATTCAAAAATCAAATCTACAAAAAATATTATCTCCAAGAACACTCATTCAAAAAATTCTACCCCACGTAATCAAGAAATCTTTTAGCCAAACAATCACCCCGTCGCTGTCGCCGAAATAATCTTTTTGCCAAACAATCACCCAGCAACCAATATTAAAGAACACATGTACCGACATTAAAGAACAAATGTACCAATATTAGATAACAAAGGTAACAATATTAGATAACAAATATAACAATATTAGATAACAAAAATACTATTATTACAAAACAAAAGTACCAATATTGCAAAACAAAAAGTTCCAATATCAAAGAACACAATACTAACATTAAATAACACATGTACCAATATTAAAGAACAGTGGTACCTATATTAAAAAATAAATATACCAATATTAAAGAACAATGGTACCAACATTAAAGAATACTCGTCAGAACATTAAAGAACAAATGTACCCATATTAAAGAACACTGGTACCATTGGTCGTGGATGCTAGGTCCTTGATGCGTATATTCGGATAACAATATTGGTACCACGGAGTCCACCAGCCGCCTAGAGCCGTCGCCATCACTGGACCTTAACCTCAGACCCCCCGCCCACTATCAGTTACTCAATTTTTGTTGTCACCCACATGCTTAATTATGCCTTTGAGATTACCATCTTAATTGTAACCAACTCAGTTTTTTTTAATTGGCTTCCATGCGATGCAACAAAGTGTGAAGCGATCATGCTCCCTACTGTGTTAGGGTTTTTCTCTTTCCTTTCAGAGAGTCTTTCCCCTTCTAGGTGTTTATCTTCTTCTGGCGTCAACATCCGTCGAGATGAGTGAAGTATAGTGTCAAGATCTCTTCTAGGTCTAGTTAGGGGTTGGGTAGAGTCCTCATCATTAGGTTTTTTAGGTCTAGGTAGGAGTCACAAGGGTGTTCTAGGGTTTGGCTGCTCTAACTATAGGCCTAGGCCATGATACAGGGAGAGACTAAAAACATAGTAACAAGGTCTATCTTCCTCACCATGGAGAGGGGGATGGATTAGGGGAGGGGCAAGGAAAGGAAGGAAAAGGGGATATTCTCGATCTACCATATGAGTTGCCATACGAAAGGGATAACAGCATGACCCTAACGATGATTAGAACGCTATCGACAGAGAAAAATATAAATCCAGTGGCATTCATGTCTAAGATGCAATTGGTATGGCGACTGTAAAGAGGAATGGAGGCAAAACAAATTGCCAAGAATCATTTCCTATTTCATTTTAATGACCGTATGGACATGGAGAAGGTATTACTCGAACAACCATGGTACTTTGAGAAAAACATAATGATCTTAGCTAAAGTGGGAGAGGATATCCAACCATCAACAATTGCTCTCCATAGTGTCCCTTTCTGGATAAGGATTCATGACCTTCCACTTGGGGGATATGACCAGACAATCGCATGCTCAATTGGAAGCCAATTAGGGATGTTTGTGGAGGCCGACATCTCGGATGAATGCAAGGGCAAGTATATGCAGATAAGAGTCTTGTTGGACATAAGCTCCCTATTACCAAAACAAATAAGACTCCAATTCAAAGGGGGACAAGTGATCCCACTGTATTTCAAATACAAAAAGCTCTAGTCCTTTTGTTACTGATGTGGATGTCTTGGTCATCTAGAAAAGGAATGTGATGTGCCTCTAGATGAAGAATCTCCATAGGTGCAAATGGATTCTTACGGGGATTGGCTCTGTGCTTCCCTAAAGAAACCTTGCAGAATGATTGATCAAGGTTGGGGCAAACCAGCTCCACATATTATTGCAGGAAAGAACAGCAATCCTTATAACCATGTAGACCAACTATTTGTTGTAGCACTGAAACCACGGCTTCTGGAAATGGTGGATCAAAGAGACATAATGGATACGGACACAACTTTCCTCAGTGGGTCTTGCCTCTTCCCCTATCCAGAAACCTACTGCCACCCTAAGCCTAAGCCAAACACCACTTCAAACCACAAAACCTTAGCCCACACTAACGATACCTTCCCCAAACACTCTATACTAGACCTTAACCCAACCCTGCCTCTCTTGCTGACCAAATACATACCACCCTACTACAGATGCACCAACCACAATCCACAGCACTCCTTAGCCTTAATCCCCCAAGAGCCCACACAAACAACCCAAATCGTCTTCATACACACTGACCAATCCTTCCCCCGACCTACCAAACTAATATTATGCCTACTCCATATCTCCCCTCTATGCTCAACTCAAAAACCATCCCCGTATACCAACTTCCCACCTCCAACCAAACCATCCAAATGCTGGCAAGGGACATCAAAGAAAGGGTAGTAGCCATGTCAACTTTAGAAGCAATAGAGCAACTGCCCCCATCCCAGCGCTTAACAAAAAAACAAGCACAGAGAGCTATGTAGAGAGATAAGAATAAAGAAGAACTCAAAGAGGTAGTGGGTAGCAAGAGAAAGTCATATGGGGATGAAGAAATGAATTCTCGCTTTAGCAAATACCATAAGGTTCCTTTGGAAATTCGTACTTCATCTACTATATAGGTGGAGGTTGCAGATCAACCATGCCATATGCAATGAATCTGGTATGGTAGAACTGTTGTGGGTTGGGGATCTCATATGCAATTCATCAAATTAGTAGGCTAGTAAAAGCCTGTAACCCCCAGCTCCTCTTCCTGGCAGAGATGAGACTTAAAGAGCCTAAAGCGAAGGAGTTGAAATGAAGAATTGGTTTCGAAAATGGTGTGTTCAACTTATGTGCGAGAAGTGGAAGATCCAGAGTAGGAGGTGTGATGCTACTATGGCATAGAAATACTACAATAAATCTTTTATCATTATCACTACACCACATAGACATTGAAGTTGAAAAGGAAATAAAATGGCATTTTATGGGCATGTACGGCTAGCCTTCTACTGAGGATTGAGCTGAAACATGGATACTTCTTACCAGCTTACAAATGCAGTCCCAACTCCCATGGATTTGCGAGGGAGATTTTAATGAGATATTATACTTAACAAATAAAAAGGGAGGAAATTTGGTTCCTGCACATCGGATGGAAGAATTTCACAAGGTGGTGCAATAGTGTAGCTTTCGGGAGTTACCCTAATCTGGATTGTCCTTCACATGGAACAACAGAAGAGAAGGTGAGGAATATGTGGAAGGTAAACTTGACAGGGTATTTGTCATGGCAAATTGGCAGGATCTATTTCCAGCCAGCAATGCGGAAGCATTACTAAGGTTTAAATCTGATCACAGTCCGATGTTTGCAAAGATACAGAGAACTGAGGAAGAGATGATCCCACATTGTTTTCGCTGTGAGGCGATGTGGTTGAGAAATGATAATATAACAGAAGAGGTTCGGAAGAGATGGGCAAGTGTTGGAGAGGGTGCTCACGTAGTGGATCGTATTAATGCATGCAGAGAAAGGCTAATGTTATAAGACAAGAAGATATTTGGGCATATGGGTTAAGCTCAAAAATGGATTGAGAAAGAGATTGTGGAAATTCAGGCTCTCCCACTTACGAGGGAAAGTAAAGTGAAACTACAAACTTGCCTTGATAAAAGGGATGAGCTTCTGAACCGAGAAGAAATTATCTGGGGACAAAGATCTCGGGTGAGCTGGCTTTAGAAGGGAGATCGAAACACCTACTTCTTCTATCAAAAGGCAAAACTTAGGGGAGTGAGAAATATGATAATAGAAATTAGAGTTGAGGGAGATGGGGTAGTGTGAGGCTGGGAGAACTAGAAGAGGTCTTTAGGAGCTACTTTACTTCATTCTTGACGACTAATGGTTGTATGCAAGTTGAAGATATTACTAATAAGGTGGACCCCCAAGTAACAACGGAGATACAAGAAATCCTTACGACACAATACTCACAGAAGGAGATGGAAGTGGCACTCAGCCAAATGTTTCATATTAAAGTGCCAGGACCTGATGGAATGCTGCCCCTACTATACCAGAAAAATTAGAGCATCGTCAGTACGGTTGTGTCTTGTACTATACTAGATGTACTAAATAACAGTATGGATCCAACCTCTCTCAATAAGACAATTATTATACTTATTCCTAAGACCAAAGACCTGCATGTTTGTGCTGATTATTGTCCAATTAGCCTATGCAATATAATCATGAAGATTATTACAAAAGCTATTACCAACAGGTTGAAAATAATTTTGCCCCAAATTATTCATGAACATTAGGATACTTTTGTTCTGGGCAGACTCATTACTGATAATGGCTTATTAGCACTTGAAATAATGCATTTCCTAAAAAAGAAAACAAAGGGGAACCATGGGCTATGTTCTCTAAAACTCGATATGGCTAAAGCATATGATCGGATCTAGTGGATATTCCTAGAAAAAATAATGAGTGTCCTAGGATTTGAAGAATGGTTTGTTAGCCTATTCTAAGTGTGTTAATTCTATCCAATATGCAGTCAAAATCAATGGCAAAGTGGGACCCTATTTTGTGCCAACAAGGAGTCTTAGACAGGGGGGTCCTCTTTCTCCCTATTTATTCATCATGGTGTGGAAGGTTTGGCCACGCTAATTCAGCATACCGAATGAACAAGAGCTATACATGGTATCTGACTAGCCAAGTCAGCCCCTCCGATCACCTATCTAATCATTGCAGATGATGCGATTCTCTTTGGTAGAGCTAATAAAGTAGAACTTCGATCCTTGATGAATATTCTTCAGCTTTATGAAAAAGCCTCAGGCTAGAAAGTAAACATTCGTAAAAGTTCTTTATTTTTCAGCGAGAACATTACGGATCATGTCTGAAATTGATTATGCAAAGAGATAGGGGTACGACTTTTTGAGAAAGACGAATGCTACCTTGGGCTACCAGCCTTGATTGGGCAATCCAAGAGACGCATATTTGAGTGCTTGGAACAGAGGATCTTGATCAAAGCAAGAATGTGGAAGGAGCGGTCCTTGTCTAAACCGGGGTGGGAAATCCTTATCAAAGCGACTATCCAATCCATAAAAGTTAATCAAAGCGACCCTTCAATCCATCCCTACCTACCTAATAGGATGTCTGAAGATACCAGATAAGATCTGTACCTGATGAGTTTGTAAAACACTCAATATTTGTGTTTATTTCAGTTGTGTTTCCTAGTGTTCTTCGTTGTTTTAGTTGAATTTAAGTTGTCATTATGTTATTTTTGTTCATTATGTGTTTTAGTCGAGTTTATTGTTTCTCATTGTATTTTCTTATTTTTAAGAGCTAATTTGAGGTGAAGTGGAGGATGATCGAGCAAGTGCACGAAGGCATGGGCGAGAGGAATGTCACGAAGGCAATAAGTGGAAAGCAAAGGTAGCTAGCGCATGCCAATAGACCAGGCACATGCAAATGGACCTGAAACACGTGAAAGACCAAGCACGCGAAAGGTCAGGCATGTGAACAACCAGGCACATACCATCGGAGTTGGAATGTGAAGACTTGGCATACGCCAATAGCACCTGGCATATGCCAATAGCACCTAACGTATGCCAGGCAGGGATAAGACTGACAAAAATTGCAAGTGGCTGAGTTGATGGTTAGACAAATTGGGGATAAAGCATTCTACCATTTAATGCTTGTGATGATGAAGAAAATAGAAATGGCAGACTTTTAGGATATTTTGCTTAGACATTTTGTTAGGATATTTTGTTTAAACCTAATCTTTAGTATTTTAGCTTGAGTATATGTATTGATATATGGGGCTGAGTGTAAAAGACCCTTCCTTTTATGTAAAAAACCACAAACATTAGACTAAGTTAGAATTTTCTCTCTGCCTTGTATATGAGTAGAAAGGAAGGAAAGTTTGAAGAACTTTGATAAGCTTTCTTACCTTTTAATCTTTCCTTTAGTTTTTTAATAAGTATGTTATCATATGAAGCATGTGTGAGTAGTTATTAGTGAGTTTGGTACTTTGAAACCATACATGTAGCCACAGTTTAAAGGGGTGAAAATACTTAGAAATATGTTCTTATTAACATGCTTAATGCCATGCTTTGACTTGCTTGATCACCAAGCCTTTGTACTTAGTTAAATCTTGAGACCAAAAGGAGATAGATTTGATGAAGAGGTTAGTTTGATGATGGGTTACTTTTTTAGAAGAGAAATCTTCCTTGGTTGCCTATTGTCCACTGAGTTATGCAAATAGTTGGCGCTTAGCTAGATTAGACGGTTAGCAGAGGCAAAAGTAGATATCTAGCCATTCTAAGCTTAGCTAAAGATTGATTTAGACATATCTAGCGCAAAAGTATAGATTGGTTGCTTTAGAAATACTCAGACAGTATCACGTACACAAAATACCCTCTGAATCATTTGTTTATGTTGGTTTTTAAGGTACCTTACTCATTTTAGTGTACTAAATTGTTTAAACAAGTTTGTTAGTTAACTAGATAAACCTTTAGTTTGTTAGACTTTAGATCGTGTGTGTGTAATCAACCAAACTTCATAATCTGATCCTAGACTAGTAAGTAAACCAAAGAGCCAGCCTATAAACTCAGTCCTTGTGGGACGACAATCCCGACTTGCTCTGTATTACTTCTACCGAACACTTGGCGCATGTCAACCACACAAGGTGTATGCTAAAGCTACTCAATCTAGACCTTAGCGCATACCAACAACAACTAGCGCACGCCAACTAAGCCATAACGAGAGACTTGGTGCATGCCAACCAAACCTGGCGCACGCCATCTTGACCAGACTATGGCAGCACCCTCACGGCCGTGATCAGTGCCCGACTGGAATAGCTTATGTGTGACTTCTATAGGGGTAGTACCGCTAGTATGCATTGGCAAAGTTGGCTACGTATAAGTTATCTTAAGAAAGATGGAGGATTGGGTTTTAGAAGACTTGCCTCTTTTAATGAGGCTATGTTGGTAAAACAAGCATGAAGACTTCTAACATTGCCAAATTCAATCATTGCTCGAGTCCTAAAGGCCAAGTATTTCCTTTGTTGTAATCTCCTTGAAGTCTCTCTTGGGTATCAACCTAGTTATATATGGAGAAGTATCTGTGACGAGCTAACATTACTTAAATCGGGTATTGCCTAGCATATTGGTTCGGGAGAATGGGTTGAGAGGAATGATTAGTGATAGGATGAAGCATGTTTGTGAGTTGTTCTCAGTTAGGAGGAACCGTTATTGTGGTAGTTCTGATGCACTTTGCTTGGGGACAACCAAAGAAATACGTGTGGGGGTATGATGCACGTGCAAATGGATACACACTTGTCTATGTTTTGTGAGATGTTTGGTTGTATTTTGAGTCAATTAGTTCATGTTTTGTTATTTGGTTTGTGTCTTTAACTTGTTGAGTTAGAATGTAAGGACCTGTCGAGTTTTGTGTGGTTTTGTAGGTGATGGAGTAGGATCTGGATGAATGGTCGTAGAGCAGAAGAGCGGATGTCAAAAACTGCGCGTGATCAATAATGTGGGTGGATAATTGTTCGTTTGTGCAGAAAAAAGGACATGACTATAGGCGTAGTAGTCATTGGCAGGGGTAGCGATCACTAGGGTGAAGAACTCGGAGAGCCTAATGGTCGCTATATCTCAAGCAGGGCTGTTCGGAAAACACCTCCTTGGTGCAGCGGGCACTAGATTTCTTATAGAGGCAGATAGAGGGCAGCGGGTGCTGAGTTTGTAGGGGGCGCTAGCCTACCCGAATTTAAAAAAATTGACTATTTAGCTTAGTTTAGGTCTTATGTAATTAGGAATTTTGGCTCAGCTATAAAAGGTTAAAGCCCTAGGTTTTAATGATCTCTTGGATGAGTTTAGTGTAAGAATCATTCAATTTAGGTTTTCTTCAATTCAATTGTTCTTACTTTGTAATCAACAATTTAGACCAATCAATCGATGAGGTATTTTCCATAACTTGTGATTAAGCATCATCTTTTCATTCATTTGCTTGGTCATTTCTTGGTTGATTGTTTTGTACTGTGTGCTTGTGTATTGAGATTGACAACCTTAGTTCATAGCACGGATTGCATTCATTTTGTTTTGTTATTTTAGATTAGATCATTGTTAGAATCTAGGATTAGATTAACTAACCAATCATTTGATTTCAATTGCTTAGATTAAAATTGAGAGTACATAATCCAGTACTTAGAGAATTGATCTATCTGTCCCTGTGGAGACGATCTTAGTTATCATTATATTACTTGTGTGATTGTGTTCTCTTGCAAGTATTCTTAACCTGATATTTATCGCATCACGTTTCTCCTGATTTGGCCTAGAAGAGGCTGAAAATGCCCTTCAAAACTGATAAGTCTAGCTGGATATTAACTTATAGATTGACCAACATATAGTATTCTAGCACTAACTTTCTGGTACAAACTCTAATTTCGGTGTTCTTAGTATCAATAGAAAGAGAAAAAACCATTCTCTATAGTTGGTGATTTGAGTTTCTTTAGATTTGGATTATTAAAGCTGGAAATGCTCTTCAAAGTTTAGAGACCTAGCTAGATGTCCTTTTTTAGCACAACTTTTGATAGGTTTTGGTCTCTTTTGAGGAAGGATTCAAAATCGAATAGGTAATCTCATAGTTTTAGAAAAAATAATCACTCTTCTAAGACGCGCTTATTAGTCCCACTAGGCATACCAAAATGGATATTCTGAAAAAAATTATTAGAACATCAAAAACGATCTAAAGATAGATCCCAAGTAGTCATCCCAAGAGAGATTCAAATGAAAAGGCAAATATGAAAAAAAATATAGGGAAAAAAAGAGAAGATACTTAGACGAGACTTGGTAGATAAGAAAAAAATTGGTAGAATAGTAAGAATTTTATTGAAAATATAGAAGAGTAGGAAAAGAGAAAAACATAAACGATAGAGACTACATCTCACCACACTATCACTATCACTACTCTACCAAACTAAACTCCAAGCTACAACACAAGCTAATACACTTAACATTCATTTAATATCATAGGGAAGCATATCTTTTCCCTTCAATGAAAAGAATGTAGCCACTAAGAAATTATTATTTACTCCTCGTGTTCCCAACATTTAAACATCAGCGCCTACATTTAGCTGTTAATGTGTGAGGACCAATGGACCTATGAATACAATCACTTCTATGCAAATTCAGGTACAATTTTTGACAATCCTTGTGTTTTATATAATTTCCTTTTACACTTCCTAAATATACCGACCCAAACGAGAGCCTCTAATTTCACCATTGAGAATGAATCTTCACATTACAATCCCACAATCTTGCCAACAAATTTATTAATGCCACTTCAAATTATCCCCGAAAAAAACAAACCACAACACAACTAGAAAACAAAGCCATCATCCTCACGAACCCGAAATACTTGAACATCACAATATATATTCACCAAACTTAGCCGAGGCAATTTGACACCATTCTTTCATAATCCAAGAAACCATCATTCGAATGTGCGTATAAAATGCCCTTGCCAACAAAGCTAAATAAATTGACAGATGTTTATATCATTTCTTCCATCACAAATCAGAAGAAAATAAATCATGGAAGTTATTGGGGCAACAATGAGCTTTAGACTTTTTGCTCTGAGACGTAGGTCATCTAGATGAACGGCAGTAGAATGAATTGCATAGCGCAGGGCAGCCACATCGAAAGATAGAGCTTGTCGCCTTGCTTCTGCAAAGTAAAGTTTGTTCTTTAGGAAACATGGTTCTTTTTAGGATCCATATTATTTTTCACCATATTCATTCGGATTTTAATTCTCCCACAAATGCAATTAGCTTATATATATCATTACCGGTTCATAATTTGTCTGCTCGATTTTCCAAGCCTGAGATCAACACAAAGTAACCATTAATATAAGAATTTCAAAATTTAATAAATATAGAAGAATTTTACAACAAAGTTACTAACAGTAAATCGTACCAATAGTTCCATAAACTACATTTCTTTGCCTAACTACAGCATATCGTAAAAACATTTAACAACTTCTTGTTATCAAAGACGAGTAACCATCTTTTAGCATATTATATATACTTCATTTTTTTTAAAAGGATTTATTTTATGATAAGTATATATTTGAGACATCTCATGTTTGCATAAAAAATTTAAAATCTGTAAGAAAACTCAAGATTCTGACCTGGTGAACTATGAAGAAGGCCGAGATAATATGTGCAGGTATCATGATGCTAGCTTTTAAACCCTACACGAAAAATAGATCAAAATTATCATTAAACACCCATACAATTGTCATTAGACTATTGGGTAAATTATATATATATTGGAATTTTTTTATTTATGGAATTTTCTTTTTCCACAAAAGAAAACCACACAAGTGGACACATAAATGCAATTTATAACATTTTTGCAAGATCAAGGTTACGACCGATGCATAACACAATGGGATTATTATAAGGAGAAAAATAAATAAAGTTGATTTGCGTTACCTCATGCCATAAGATAGCTCCCAAAATACAACCGAAATGATTCAACATATGGATTCCTATACCTATTCGCAGAGTTTTTTTTGCTCCAATAATAGTTGCTACTGTTGGTATATTACTTCTGCAAAAAAGAATTAATACACTTGCTCAGTCCCAAACTTTTAACATTAATTAGTATAAATGAGTTGGTTCATATTAAATAAGCAAATAAGTGAAGAGGTAAATAAAGAGACAACATCACAGGTCGAATAATATACTTTTTGTCTCCTTCCATGTCTGAAATATCCTTCAATATTCCCATGCTGAAACCAAATATTGTGGTGAAGATTGACATATATATCATTGGCAAGCTGCAAACATAATAATTGAATAATAAATTGTAGTATACACAAGCTTTAGCTCACTCAGCTGATCTTCATATTCAAAATTAATGATATTACATTTTATGATAATAATATTTTTCACAAAAAGTAAAATAGCTTGATATTCGGCGATCGTAATTGCTTGCGTGGAGCACCATAAATGAAATGAAATACTCCTGAGAAATAACATTAACAGTTTATTTTAAATACTAAAAACTCATATAAAGGAGCAACCTAATTCGAAATGGAAGTCCTATAGAAGCACCCACTCCAGCAAACATGGCAAAAAAGTCGACAAATCCTCTCATCTGAGCAACATTGATTAACGAGAAAGTATTAGTGTAAACCAAAACTATTAACCTAATTTCATATTGTCTTGTAATATAGTCTTTGGGTTAAAAGATTATGAATAAAATAAAATTATACATACTAACGAACACTGCTGAGACACTGCTGAGAAAGCCATTCCAAATGCGGTTCTGAGAGAATCTGAAAATGATTCATCGAAAAAATAGAAATTTGAAAAACATACCAAAGACATTGTCATGGGTGCTCCAATGGTGGATGCCTTGGTGCGAAAAGGGGGAAGCGCATACACTATTCCCACCAACAATAAGGAGAAAACAGATGTTACAAAAGACTTTGACTCCAGTACTCCTGCTGCAAACAAGCTGAAGGCCACGAAACCTATCGCAAGTGTCCAAGCAGATTCAATTGACAAATCTCCTGAAGCTATAGGTAAATGAGGTTTGTTAATCCTGCAAATTTAAAAAAAAATTCATATCAAGATTTATGTGAAATAATCAAACAAATGATTTTTTCATAGAGTTGAGAGAAAAACTATACTTGTCTGTTTCGATATCAGAAATTTGATTGACGGCGATTGTGAAGAAATATGCACACATCAAACTTGCAAAAGCAAGATGTGTCTTAATAAATATTTGCCATTTTGACGACTGAAATATATGAGGATTCTCCACCAATCTTCTTGCAAAAATGGAGCTGATAAAATATAGCATAAGATTAGACTCGATGATATTTGAGATAACATTTAATATTAATATTTTCAGAATTTATATTTGTGATAAAATTATGCATAAATTACTCTCAGATCTCAAAGGTTTGGTCATTTTGTAATTCGGGTCCTTCAATTTCTGGAAATGAATTTACCATCCCCGTGTCTTATTTTGTTATACTATCAAATCCCAGGTTGACACCATCAAACGTTTTTTTAATTTTTTAATCTTCAAATGACCATTATACTCTCTTGTCGTGTTCAATTGCTTCACCACCTCTGGTCGAGGGTCCCTCTCTCGCTGTCGTCCTCAGGCTCGTTGTTGTTTCCAATGTCCATCCCATCGCTCCACCCAATTCACTAAGGCCAATAGGAGAGAGAATCAGACCGGCCTATCCAAGTTGAGTTCGTTGTGCTTTGTTTAACATTTGCTCATCTAGGACTCTAATGGTCATGCCCAACCGACGTTGGCTTTGACGATGTCGCTGTTGTTGTCGCGAGCTCGAGTCTCGCATGGTGCTCCACCTCAGCTTCACAGAAACGGCAACGGCATGATAAAAATTGACGAG
Source organism: Hypericum perforatum (assembly GCA_012979155.1). Taxonomy (NCBI): domain Eukaryota; kingdom Viridiplantae; phylum Streptophyta; class Magnoliopsida; order Malpighiales; family Hypericaceae; genus Hypericum; species Hypericum perforatum. The sequence continues at coordinate 84,108 of SOPF01024542.1, read as the reverse complement.
GACTAATAAAGGGAGTCTCCTCCGACGATAATGGGTCTGGTTTTTTTATTGATTTTTTATGAGTAAATATATAGATTGTATGAAAAATTAGTTTGACGATGTTAGCTAGAGACCTAAGAATTTAACTAAACAAGGAGAACAGAAAAATCAATTTCAAATAGTTAGGGACCTGAGAAGCAATAAGACCAAACTCAGAAACTTGAGAAGTAATTTATCGTAAAATTATCGTATTGAACCAAAAAGTTTACACAACGAATTCGTAAAATATCCCATTCTTATTTTCGTACCGATTACCAATCTTGGTGTGCGTCCCGTACCAATGCTAGCAAGCTAACTTATTTGTTTACTCTCAGTTCAAGTACTTCATAATCACACATTAGGTGATGAAGGTGAAGAAAAAGAGAAATTTAAAATTTTTAATTATCTGTATCATCTATACGCATTATTTTCGAAATGGCAAACAATACCGAACAATAAGTGATAGTCAATAAGCTGACCTAACAGACCAGAGATTTTTCGGTCTGACTGGACGGTCGAAATAGAAAATAGGACTCAAATTTTCTAGTCTGTTAGGTCTCCCTAACCCCCAATATATAGTTTTTGAAAACTATGCTCTTACGCCTGAAAGCTTTTATCGCAAACCAAAAGAACTCATGGTATTAGACACTAAAAATTATAGAAAAAATACAACTACGGGATAAAACGACTTGCACCAATTCCAACACTACTGTAAGGATGGTCAACGGCCTCAGAAATCGCCATAATGTATCCTTCTTTTTTTCAATTGTTGGTTCGGCTGTTGCTTGATGTACCTTAAGCCAACGTAAAGATAATTAGAGTTATGGTTTTAACGTCATTTAAAAGTTATATCTTACACGAAATTAAATTAGTGAATATATACCCGGACTGCCTCTAGGAAATGAAATCTACTTGTCAGAGGCTTTGACCAATTTTTGGGACAGGAAAATGCAATGCGAGAAGGCGCCACCGGAGACCCTTTTGAAGACAATTGTTTGGCTACGTAATAGGGAGAGGCAATTATTTTTTGGCGATACACTGCATCTGAAACCCTAACTGCAGTTAAAGGCAAGCTAGAGAGCTGCATCTGCACGAAATGAAAAATCTTTTGTGGTTTGTGGTTTTGTTTATTGGATGGTGTTTCAGTGGACTGGCGAGAGAGATGCATTTATAGAGACGGCATTGTCTCCTTTTCCATACTATCTAATATTTGGATTACCAATACGCACAATAATTTAGAAAGTGGTCGGATGACGACGGGACCGACCAAAAAACTGTGGGAGAGAAGCATTTTAGCCACTAAATACATATAAAGATGAGAGTTGCTTAGTTTATATACAAATCAACAAAAACACTGATAAATTGTAGTTAGTTATTGATTTATATTCAATTTATAAAAAATTATATCAAACACTATTCAAATATTATGTTCAATAGATATAATTTTTGTTATAATAAGATGATAATTACAATGAACCTCAATTGATAGTTATTTCTTATAGAATATCATTTTAAAATCATTTACTGCAATTAAATTTGCCCATAATTTCATCATCATCTAAAATTTTCAATATATTCAAAATTTTCACATATTAGTGTACCATTACAATTATTATAGTTAATCAGTTTTTAAATTCATATAGTTATCAGTACCATTTTGTTTGTTTGAAAAAAAAAACTAAAGTTAAATTTTAAAGAAACCAATTAAATTTACCAAAAATTTACGAGTAATTAAAAATTTATGGATGTTATTACTTCTAAACTTTAAAATCTGGCTGTGGGACTAAATTGTTGAGAGTAAAATTTCAACTAATCATAGCAATAGGCGAAGAATTTTCACACTATTAAAACTTACTGCTCATGAGTTTTCGTACCGGATAGTTTTTACTGAAAGAATATATATAGAAAAATGATATAGTAGTTTAGTTTAAATAGGAAAATTAGTTTATATATTTATTATCGTACTAAACAAACTAACCCAACGAAATGTATTCGACAAGTAACACAAAAGTAAACAAACTAACCCGACGAAAACTAGTTTATATATTTATTATCATATTAAACAAACTAATACAAAATTAAAATAAAGGCGTGGCCCGTAGAGGAATACTTCCGATACAAGACGTTCAATATTTTGTATTCGAGGTTAAATTTAAATTGATACTAACTTCCACGTGGAAAAAATTTAGTTTGGATTAATGAATTATGACAAGTAAATTATTAAAATTTTACTCCGCACAAACTTATATCATCCGTATTTCGCGCCAAGAATCGCCCTTGTTCCTAGTGCGTAACGTGTCTCGTCCTCCGGTGTCAGGTGGGCGTCGTCAGCCCGCGTAAAATTGACCTTGTCTTTTTTGTAAAATTGGGTTATAATTATCCAATAATAGGCGGCTCAGGTGGCCGGGCTACACTTAAATTTCTCCCCGTCAGACTCAGGTGCCGGGCTACTCAAAATAGGCGGCTCCCTTACGATACATAGCTCTTAGGTAGGCGGCTCTTTGTTTGGATTCAGAGGGGTTTTTTTTCTGTTTGGTGCTACTATTCACCACAAATTACCAAAATGGTGCCCCATGCACGAAATTCCAATTTTGGTGTCTGGCCAAAATTTTTTCCGTCTATTGGACCAATAGACGGGTTTTCAACCCGTCTATACCAATAGACGGGTTTGTTTCCCGTCTATGGATAGACGGGTACCTAATCCGTCTATTGGTTGGAGCCAGATTTTTTTTGGTCTATCGAACCAATAGACGGGTTTAAAACCCGTCTATTGGTTCGACAGATGAACACTTGAAGAAGATGAACACTTATTTTTTTTGTCTATCGGGCCAATAGACGGGTTAAAAATCCGTCTATTGGACATTTTATTTTTTCAAGTCGTAGATCTCAAAAAGTTATGAAGATTCAAAAAAAAAATTTCTCGAATTGGACATCCGAGCACAAAGATATCGCCCTTCAAAGTTTTTTTAAAAATCTGTCAATTTGATTTTTTATTTTAAAAAAATGAAAAGAACATCTTTTGTAAATTTTTAAATTATTTTTTTTAAAAAAATAAGAGACAAGAAAAATTTTGAAAATTTAAAAAAGACTTTATTTTCATCTCTTATTTTGTATATCTTTTAAATTTTTAAAAAATTCAAATAATTAGAAAATTTTGAAATTTGAAATCAGAAAAAAGAATTTTGAAGAGCAATATCTTTGTACTCGGATGTCAGAATTTTTTTTAAATCTACATAACTTTTTGATATCTACGTCTTTAAAAAATAAAAAGTCCAATAAAAAAAATAAAAATTAGAAAATTTTGAAATTAGAAAAAAAACTTTGAAGAACAATATCTTTGTGCTCGGATGTCCAATTCGAGAAATTTTTTTTTGAATCTTCATAACTTTTTGAGATCTACAATTTGAAAAAATAAAATGACCAATAGACGGATTTTTAACCCGTCTATTGGCCCGATAGACAAAAAAAAACAAATGTTCATCTTCTTCAAGTGAACATCTTCAAGTGTTCATCTGTCAAACCAATAGACGGGTTTTAAACCCGTCTATTGGTTCGATAGACCAAAAAAAATCTGGCTCCAACCAATAGACGGATTAGGTACCCGTCTATCCATAGACGGGAAACAAACCCGTCTATTGGTATAGACGGGTTGAAAACCCGTCTATTGGTCCAATAGACGGAAATAATTTCGGCCAGACACCAAAATTGGAATTTTGTGCATGGGGCACCATTTTGATAATTTGTGGTGAATAGTAGCACCAAAAAGAAAAAAAACCCATTCAATGACTAGCGGAAAAATTAATTGGAATTTGAACTAATTTGTGTCCCAATTTAATTTGTTCGAGATAAATCTAAATCCATACATCACAAATTTGTAATTTGTCTAATTTAAAAACAAATATATTTCAGTTTGATTTATTTAATAATTTAATAATGTATTCAATAATAAAAATATAAATTCAATTCACAAAATAAATTCCGTTATAGAAATTCAAATTCCGGTGGAAATGCGTATATTTAAGGCAATAGTCTTGGGCGTGTCCTTCTGCATATTGGAATTGGATTGGGTAATGATTTTTTTTCGAACACTTCGGAGTGCGTTCGTGTCAATCTGTAAAATTTTGTTATATTTTAAAATTCGCACATAACTAAAGTTAAAAATTAAATAATTTTCAATTACAAACATACTATGATTAATATATCTTATGTTGATGTCTTTTGGTTTTTTAAGCAATGACTTTTGGAAAATTAATGATTAGGAAAATAAAATAGAAAGAAATAGAGACATGATTTTTGGATTTTGTATTTAATGGTAACTTTTGGCCATTTTCAACATATCCATTGGCATACTATAAATAGGAAACTCCGCTTGTCATTTTTCATCATCCCAACAATTCATTGCATAAGCATTCATTAGCAATAGTTGTTCTTCTATCCTCCTCTCTCGAGTCCGAAAATTCCAGGTATATAAGGGTTCGCCCGAAAGTTTCGAGATACGTGTGCAACATTCTTGAAAATGCCCGAATAGTTATTGTATCTTGGGGATGATTGTCGTAGCCCATAGTGCACTAAAATATATGGGGCAATCTCGTCTTACGGAGAAAGTGTTTAATACTTGCCTCGACTATAATCTGATCCTAATCAAGTACACACCTGATGCACGCTAAATTAGTCATAGAATTATGCATCTAAGTGGTAGAATAGGCATAGTTTCTGTGATGATTTTGACATTTGTTCGGCATATTAGTTCCCTTTTTAGGTTGAACCCCGAACGGACATTAATTAAATATTTACACAGTCTTTGCAGGGTAAAACTGCGTAGCAGGGAGCAAGGCGAGGAGGCGAGCCAAGATGGAAGACACATCAGGAGGCCAGCGGGCGCTACAAGTCTAGAGCGCTACGCGGAGAAGAAGAAAGCATAGTGTAGCGATTGCTATAACTCCAGCAGTCGCTGGTCTACCCAATTCTTGCGTGTAATTTTTTATAGACATGTTTCGAATTTTACTAGGTTTTTTGGTGGCTAGGGTATAAATATGCCTTTAGCCCTAGTTTAAAGGGACTTTTGTTCAGCAATACTTTGGCAACATTAAGAGCTCTACAGAGTAGATTTCTCTTGGTTCGTTCCGGGTGAAAGGCGAAAACATTGAGACTAAGCCTTCTTTACCCGTTCTTATCAATATGAATTCCCTCATCATTATCTTGTATTTTATTACCATACATACTGAGTAGTTTTCCTGTGAGCATTATGCCTTAATTACGTGATCGGTTGCAGAGTTAGGTTATGGTTTGACTATCCTACGAAATAGTTGTTAGTTGATGAAAGTAAAGCTTAGCTTAGCCTGATCACCTAAGTTACAATCTGAATTAATAAGGGTGGACCGACAGGCACCTAAATTAGTGGAAAAATCAACTAACATATTCTTAGGGTATTAATGAGACGTCTTGATATCTTGAGGGTAACCTGTTAGGAGGAATCGTAAAAATTAAGGTTGCTTTAGTCTTAGGCCTTATTAATGAGCAAAATCATTAATTAGTAACCTAAGCTTTTTCAGTCTTAGTTTTGTCGACCTAATGAGCGAAAGCATTAAGTAGGTACATTAGACAACTTCGGATACTAGTTAGGACTTCATAAGAACCATAACCTCAACATAGGCAGTCGATTCGTGAAGGTATTGTGCTCAACTTGTCTCTATTGTTGAAACTTGTCATTTTACCTTTCAACATCTTCACTTTTCTTATAATTTCATTCTTCTCACCCAAAATAATTGTTACTCAAGTTGCACATCTGGTTTCGTTAGTTTTGTAGTCCAACCTTCAGTTCGAACCTTTGATTGCACGTTAAATTGTTCATCAATTTTCCGTACGTCAACACCCTCTAACGAACAACATCTTATTAATATGCAGTTACACACAGTAATATACATTTCACGCATACTAATATACCATTAAAAATTATAATTATTAAAGTTTGAGTTAATACAATAACCATATAACTATTGGAATAGCTAGTTAGTTTGAGGGCAGTCTAGAGTGATTAGTTTGAGGGCAAGTATCAATGGTTTACTCACTCTAGCCATATAACTATTGGTATAGCTAGTTAGTTAAGCTATGTAGGATAGCTTGGCCTGATGTTGGTGTTGCCTTGCTTATCAAGTTTTCTACTTACGACTTCAAGCCCTACTTTTTGCTACTTGCAGCACTCTTTCAATACAAAGTCCTAACACTAACATTCCTCTTTTACTCAGGTAAGCCTCTCTATATGCTAGTATTTTTATTTGGCCTCTGTCTACTTATACCTTTAAAGCTAAATTTGGTTCTCTACGTCTTGTAGGAGTGAGGACCATAACCTTGTATGATTTGAATAGCTTAGAGAAGTTTAATAAGAACTTCAAGGACCCTTTTGCTGCTAAGTTTTTAGTAGGTGTAGCTAAGACCTACTTGGAGTACATGAGAGCCTACAGGAAGTCAGATGAAGCACCCCTTACTTTTAACAAGCATATGGCCTTTCTTCAGCTCTAGTTGTCTCGTCACATTATATGTCCTAGTGAGTAGAAGCCATCTTCAGACTAGAAGAACCTAGCTTTCTCCATATCTCAAGGGGTGGAGCTAGCACTTGGAGAATTTCTACTTTGCTATGTCTACTAGCATATGACTAGGTATATCCTCTCCCAGAGGGAGGATGATGTCTTTAATGATTTTAGCCCCTTATAGATAGCTTCACTTTGGGCCATAGCATACTTCTTGGCTTTGGTGCACCTGGCCGATGTTTTAGAGCCTCATTCTTCTTACGGCACCCTCTAAATCAATGAGGTAGTGGTTCTAGTCCCTATGAAAATTTTGAAGGACTACTTCTCTATCTTTGACATTGAATATTATTCCACCCCTACTGAAGGTGCTTTGAGTTCAAGGGATCCTTCTTCCTCCTCAGTATTATCAGAGTCAGGCACCCCAACACTCTTTAGTTGTAACCCCTACTGAGAGAGGACCTTTATCTGTACTCCCTATCATTTGATCCTATGATGACTAATGCTCTCGGCTGGAGGAGCATTCTGATTACCCATAACTTGGTTTGTAGGTGTACCAAGCAAAAGACAGTCATTGAGCCTTATCACCCTCATTTTATGGTGCAAGAGTTTGAACTGGTACAAGATATCCTTTTTCTACCCTTCTACATCTTTCATAAGTTCGAGAAAGTTCAAAAGAGTGAGTTTTATCAGTGGAACTCAGCTAAGTGGGTGCTAAGATTGAAGTCCTTTCTTTTATCCCATAGTGTATTCTAAAAGTTCTTCATTCAGGGAGACAACACGAGCTATTGCCTCTCCTAGTAGATTGAGTTATCATAATTGACCCATGATGCTACTAAGCTCAGCAAGCTCTTTTATCTCCCTGTGGATGGCGTTAGATAAGCTAAGGGAACTAGGAAGTCTGAAGTGGTTAAGCCCATGACCAATCGTAAATGGGATCGATCAAGCCGAGTAAAGTCTTCTCAAACTTTAGTCTGTATTGATCTCACTTCTTTATTTAAAAGTTTACCTGAGGCTGTGGCTGACTCATGATCCACTCCCAGTGTTGAATCATTCTCAAAAGGTATAAATATTGGGTTGAAAACACATGCAAGAGAACATGATCACACAAGTAATAAACTAGTAAATATGATCGTCTCCAAGAGGACAGAATGATCAATTCTCTAAGTATCGGATTATGAGTTCTTGAATCTTAAGCTAAGCAATCCAAATTGAATGATTGGTTGATTAATCTACTACTACGAATTGTATGCAAACCTAGGGATGTCAATTCTAGATTTGCACAACATTCAAATTATAACTACGAAATGAAACTAAACAATGAAGCAGCTATAATCTCATGCTAAAAACTAAGGTTGTCAATCTCAATCTAAGGCACACACAATACAAAACAATCAAATGATTCACAATCGAGTAGATGAATGAAAAGATAATCACTTGATCGTAAGTTATGAAAATACCTCGTCGCTTGAATAAATCAAATTGTTGATTACAATCCATGAAAGTAAAGAGCAATTGAATTGAATAAAAGCTAAATTGAATGAGTCTTCCCCTAAAGCTGTCCAAGAGTCCCCTAAAACCTAGGGCTTCAAGCCTTACATAGCTGAACCAAAATTCCTAATTAGCCAAAACATAAACTAAGCTAAAATAGGTAAAACTCCAATTTCCCGAACTACTGAAAACCCATCTGCCCAGCGACCGCTGACTTCTTTATATAAACACCCTCAGCATTTGCTAATTAGGCCAACAATTGCTGGCCTCTCAGATGCACATTATAAAACTCCCCCAGTAACTGTTGAGGTATCCAGCGACCGTTGGGCTACTGCAATGGCTCTCCGATTCTTTGTCAAGCCTTCTCGTGTTTGCTGTGAATCTCGTCTAGCTTGCCTTTTCCTTCCAAACACTCACAAGACACACAAAAATAATAGATATCCCATTCTTTGACACAATGTGACAAAACAAATCAAAGACATACACAACGCAACATGATCATACGTAAAACATGACTAAAACGCACTACACAGACATTAATGTGACATGTGTTTATGCTTGCATTACAACCCCATACTTATTTCCTTGCTTGTCCTCAAGGAAGGTGCATCGGAATTACCAATGAAGTTGGCATCCTCAAAGTTCAAACTTTTGTCACAAGATCACCCTACAGTCACGTAGATCACTCACCCGAGTATCATGAATAAGACTCACATAGACCACCTACCCTCAATCATTTAACCTAGTATTCACACTCAAAAGGTTGAATCGATATATGCTCACATGTGTGTAGTAGTTGACTATCATATTGCTTGCATATACATCCAAGGTCTAAGAATGCTAGTCATCATACTAAAATAAACTCAAGACAAGATAAATTGCATCATTGGAGGGACTTTTCTTGGGTTATAATGGGGTTGAAGGTAATGGTGAGAACATATAAGTATGGGCAATGGCTAGACCACCCAATCTGAGAAGCTATATATAAAATGCTCTAACTCTTGTCTATTCTACGTATCTTACCCTATGTCTGCTAATCACTCGTCCCAATGTAACCCACACCCTAAAGACCGACTTCTCGACTTGCTTCATTATTCTTGTGCTTTTTTTCTTTCTCAACCATTGTTTTCTTTAAACTTTTTCTTGATTATCACTTTTCCTTTCCAACTCTCCACTTTCATTTTTCTTTTCATTTTCTTCTTTCTTTTCACTTTCAAGCACAAGGTTTTTCTTTTTCTTTTGTGGAGCTTTGCAAGTCTAGTCTTTATGCATTGTTTGGCCTTAAACTACTCGTAATCCCCACTTGATTCTCCCACCCAAGCTATATTACTATATGAACCCTTACAACATTTTCTCATAAGATTTGATCCTAACGCATCCTCAGACGGATAGTCAAAGGTGCAGAAATGGTCAAATAAGGGGTGTATTGTAGCTTACATATAGTATTTTCAACAGATAGGCTCAAGCTCAAGGGGTTAAACAATGGGTATGCATAGGGATTTTTGGCTCTAAGGCTCTAGGCTCGTAACAAAAATGAGCTTGACACCATCTATCTAATTGAGTTATGCTCAGTATTCATTTAACACTTTCATTGCCCAAATCGTATAATCCTCTCATGAAAAAATGAGAATGGTTGTCCTCTTCTTTGTCTCAAAGTTCTCACAAGGGCACTCGTCAACTCCTCTCTCTCTCTTAGACGAGTTGGTGGAAGAGAAAAAAGGCTTGAGACTTTGATAAGTCTTCTTCTTTTTTACTCTTTCTTTTGTTAATAAATGTAGTATATTGTTTTTATTATTGCTTTTGATGTTCATATCAAGCATGTGTGAGTAGTTTACTGTGAGTTTGGAACCTTGTTGCCTTGTATGTAGCCATGGTTTAGAAGGGTTAAAATCTGTAGGAATGTGTTTTTATTAACGAGCTTATTGCCATGCTTTGACTTGCTTGATCACCAAACCCTTGTACTTAGTTAAATCTTGAGATCAAAAGGAGATAGGTTTGATGGAGATGTTAGTTTGATGATTTGTTGCTTTGAAAGAAGAGAAATCTTGCCATTTTAAGCTTAGTTAAGGATCGATTTAGACCAATCTAGCGTGAAAGTATAGATTGGTTGCCTTTGAAACACTCAAACCATGTCACATGCTTCATATACCCCCAGAATCAACTGGTTACATTGGCTTTTAAGGTACTTAGCTCCCTTTTAGCTTTTTAGTTGTTGAAAATCTGTTTTGTAAACAAACTATCTAAGTGTTAGTTCTTATGCTCTTTATAATTGTGTTTTAGACTTTATATCGTGTATTCAACAAACCAAACTTCATAATCTGATCCTAGACTAGTAAGTAAACCAAAGAGTAGGCCTTAAAACTCAATCCCTATGGTACGACAACCCCTACTTACTCTTATTGCTATTCACTACAATTCTGCTGATAAATTAGCGCACGCCAGCTTCTCTAGCGCACGCCAAGTTTTTTCTTCCAAGAGTTTTTTGCTTGCGCCAGGTGTAGTTGGCATACGGATGAGCTTCGAGTTGGTTGAAGGTTGTTACACACCAACCTTGTCCAGCATACGCCAGACAGACCGAACAAATGATCGATCATTCATTGTTAAGTAGAATTAAGATAGAACATTTAAGAAGCGAATCGTCAATTAGCCCCGTTGTCAGGGATTGAGAATAAACTCTCAATTAGGTTTACAAATATGGATTAGGATATTTTTTATTTTTTATTTTTGTTTACTTTTTAACTAAGTGACTTGTCTTGCTTGACAAGTTACTTACATGCCCTTAACCCGTTCTACCAATAATTCTCCGTTGAAAATTGAAGTGGACATAGCACGGTTAGAAAGGTTATTACGAAAGGAGAGACAAGATAAAGAAAGAATGGACCAAAGGCAAGAACATCAAGGGGACAGAGTTCCTGGTCCTCGATCTTCTCTAATAGACCATAGAAGACCAACATATGAAGGAGTTTTAACCGAAATCCAATAGCCAGCTGTTGAAGCCAATCACTTCAAAATTAAGCCAGTCGTGATTCATATGCTTCAAGCTTTGGGTCAGTTCTATGGATTGCCTAATGAAGATCCCAATGAACATCTGGGGAACTTCATGGAATTAGCTAATAAATTTAAGTATCCTGGAGTGTCTGATGATGTTGTAAAAATCAGAATGTTTCCTTATACGTTAAGGGAAAAGGCTACACTCTGGTATAAGAAACTTAAGGGTACTCCAATAATCACATGGGAGCAATTGGCAAAAGCTTTCCTTGACAAATATTTCCCCTACTCAAAGACTAACAAACTCGTTAAGGAGATTACCAACTTCGAACAATATGAAAGAGAGTTTTTGAGTGAAATTTGGGAGAGATTTAAGGAATTGCAACAAAAATGCTCGCACCATGGTTTGTCTAAGGAGTCTCTTCTTAAGACTTTTTATTTTAGCCTGTCGCCAACAACAATGGGAACTATTTATTCTGCTTCCAATGGAAATTTCCTGAGAAAGGAAAGGGGTGAAGCCCACCATATTCTGAAAGAACTGGCATCAACAAACAGGATAATCACCAATGAGAGAAAAAAAATCCATCAGAGAGTTAAGGGAGGTAACTGAGCGAAGCGAGAGAAGAGGAATGATTGAACTTGATGCTTCAACATCTTTTCAAGCCCAATTAGATTTAATGACAAAGCAGTTGCATGATTTGACCCTAAACAAAGTTGATGATGTTGTTGTACAATAGCATTGCGAAGCCTGTGGCAACATTAGCTATGAGATTAGTCAATATGCCATGATGAACCAACCTCCAGAGTAGGTCAATTTTCTTAGTGGTCAAGGACAAGGAGGAAACCGAATGGGAAACAATCCATATTCCTCTACATACAGTCTTGGATGGAGAAATCAACCTAACTTCTCATGGAAAGAAAGAAACAATGATGACAGTATGGCAATCATTCCTGATAAAGGATTGCCTTATGTGTCCCACAACGAGGACCACCACCTGGTTTTCAACTACGTGGATTTTTGGGAGAAAGAATGGTAGCCCTTGAGGAGAGATTTGATAAGGTGGAGAAGTTCATCCAACAAACTAGAGAAGATCCAATAACCAAAGTCAAATTTTGAAGGCATTAGCAGCCCAGGAAGTAAGGCAGAACATTTTGGAATAATTTCTAAAAGGGCAAGCAACTGCTATGCGCAACATGGAGGTAGAACTTGGGGAAATTGCAAAGACAAATGTCCTTAGAGCATTTGGCTCTCTCCCAAGTTCTACCGAAGCAAATCCTTGAGGCCAAGTTGATGCAATCAATCAAAGAGAAAGCTAAGGAGAGTAATGTAGAGAATCCAAACAAAGATAAGGAGGGAGAAGTTCACAGAGAAAAGAGAAAGTCACCACCAATGATCCCCATGCTGCCTTATCCTTAGAGGGTAAAGATAAAGTCAGGGATGGATGATAAATTTCTCTATTTTATAGAGAAAATAAAGAACGTTCAAATAATTGTCTCTTTCCTAGAGATACTAGATCAAGTTCCACACTATGCTAAGTTTCTAAAGGAACTCGTCACTAAGAAGAGGAAGTGGGAAGATGGAGAGATAGTCACCCTCATGGCTAATTGTAACTCTTTAATCTCAAAGAATCTTTTGATGAAGCTAAAAGATCCGGGGAGTTTTACAACTCCCTGTTTCATTGGTGAAACCGAGTTTCCAAAATATCTGTGTGATTTAGGCACAAGTATCAACTTGATGCCTTTGTCTACATTTCAAAAACTAGGTTTGTATGAAGTTAAGCCAACTTCAATGCTGCTCCAGTTGGCAGACCAAACTATTAAGAAAGCATTTGGTATGGTTGAGGATGTCTTGGTAAAGATTGACAAGTTCATCTTCCCAGTTGACTTTTTGGTTCTAGATTTATCTAAGGACAAGAATTGTCCATTGATTTACGGTGGACCCTTCCTCAACACAGTACATGCATTGATAGATGTGCATAATGGTAAATTGGTACTCTGAATTTGAGACGAAAAGGTTGAGTTTAACATGACAAGAGTTATGCCCATCCTCTTGATGAAGGGATGTGCATAAAAATTGATGTTGTAGATGAGTGTGTCCTAGAGTCTGCAAGGAAAATATCTCTAGAATTGAGGATAAAGAACAAGAGAAAGAAGAGGAGGATATTGTGGAAGAAGTAAAGGAGGAAATTGACAAGAAAGGTCTACTTGAGGAGCTCGAACTTCATTTGAAATATTGGACTCCACTCCTTCCTTAAAATTGAAAGAGCAGCCCTCGTATCTGAGATATGCATTCTTAATAGATGGAGGGAGGTTGCCAATTATTATATCAAATAAGCTCACTAAGGAGGAAGAAGGGAAAGTGCTCATAGTTGTGAACAAACGAATTAACGCCATGCTTGGCAAATATCCGATATTATGGGAATAATCTCATAAATTGTGATGCACCATATTCACATGGAGGATGGAGCGAGGCCAAGAGTAGACTAACAAAGAAGACTTAATCCTAATATGAAGGAGGTTATTAAGAAGGAAGTGATTAAGCTCCTCGAGGCCAGTATTATTTATCTGATTTTAGATAGTGAGTGGGTAAGCCCGATCCATTGTGTTCCTAAGAAAGAGGGAATGATAGTTATGATCAACGAGGAAAGGGAGCTCATTTCAACAAGAACTGTGATCGGATGGAGAGTGTGCGTTGATTATCATAAATTGAATGATACCACACGAAAAGATCATTTCCCACTTCCATTCATTGATCAAATAATGGAAAGGATAGTGGGGTATTCTTATTATTGCTTTTTGGACGGGTACTTGATGAGTGTCAAAAACACTCATTATTTGTGTCATTTTAGTAGGTTGTTCTTAGTGTTTTAGGTTGATTTAGTTACATTTTAATTTTCGTAATGTTAATTTTTGTTTATTGTGTGTTTTTGTAGTGTTTATTATTTTTCATTAAGTAAGTTTGTTTTTAAGAGCTTATTTGAGGAGAAGTGGAGGACAATTGAGCGGACATGCGAAGTCAAAGACGAGAGGGAAGATGCAAAGCCAAAAAATACAATGCACGATCATCTGGCACACGCCAATCCTACATGGTGTATGCCAAGTAACTATTACTCGGATGACCATTCACTCAGATCACAAGATGCACTCAGAGATAGAAATTGCAAAGATCTGGCGCACGCCAAGTGAAGCTGGCGCACGCTAGGACAGACTGACAGAAGTTGCAAGTGGGCTGATTTGATCTTTAACTCAGAGATGGATAAAGCACACACCACATTTAATTCTTGTGATGATTGCAACTTTAGTTTCTCAGGCATTGAAGTTGGTTTAGTCTAGATATTGTGTTAGTTTAGTATAAAACTTATCTTTTAGTTAAATTAGATATAGTATATAACGCTTTTTGCCCTTGTTTGTAAAATATATATTACATATATTAGATAGTACATATTTCAGTGAGTAATATTATTTTTGGCTGATGAATGTGGACTTGAAGAGGGGGAGCTTGGAGTCTTGATAAGTCTCCTTTTCTTTTTACTCTTTGTCTATGTTTATGCTTATGATGTTAATTAATAGTAAGTGTGAGTAGTTAAATGAGTTTGGTGCCTTGTTACCTTTGATGTAACCATGGTTGTGAGGTGTGTATGTTCATGATTGTGTTCTTATCAACGTGCTTGATGCTATTGCTTAGACTTGCTTGATCACCAAGCCTTAGTAGCTAGTCAAAACTTGAGACCGAAAGGGGAGAGAATTGATGAATAGGTTGGTTTGATGATGAGTACTCTTGCTATGAGAGAAATCTTCTTGGTGACCTACTGATTATCCTTGGAGTGGAGCATATAGTTGGTGCTTAGCTAGCTTAGATAGTTGGTGGGGTCGAAAGAACACATCTAACAATTCTAATTCTAGTTAAGGAGCAACTTTGGCTAGTCTTATGCAAAAGTGAGGATTAGTTGCCTTAGATTCACTCGGACCATATCACATACACTAAAAACCCTCTGTATCTTATGGTTATATTGCTGGTTTAGGCACCTCACTCATTTTAGTAGCATAAGTTGTTATTCTTAGTAAGTTAGTTTCTAGTAAACCAATAGCTTAAGTTGTGATCTTTATATTTGTGTTTTAGACTTTAGATAGTGCAAACAATAAAAAAACTTCATAATCTTATACTAGAATAGTTTGTTAACCTTAGAGTAGGCTTAAAAAACTAAATCCCTGTGGTACGATATCCCCTACTTACTCTTATTGCAATTCGTTGCAATTCTGCTGATAAATTGGCGCACGCCAGCCCACATTGGCACGCGCCAGAATTGTTTGTCCGAGAGCTTTTGGCTCATGCTAGGTGTTGTTGGCGTGTTCCCGAGCTTTGGGCTGGTCAAAGGTTGGCGCATGCCAACTTTGTCTGATGTACGCCAGGAAGACCGGACAAATGACCGATTGTCCATTATTAAGTAGAATTAAGGTAAAACGTTCAAAGAAGCGAATTTTCAATTGGCGTCATTACCGGGGATTGAGAATTTAGACTCTCAATTCGATTTACGAACTTGGATTAGTATCTTTTTCTTTTTCTTTTTATTTTTATTTTATTTTTGGTTTTTGTTTACTTTTGGACAGAATGTTGTCTTGCTTAACAAGTTACATGCATGCCCTTAACCCATTCAACCAATATTTCTCTATTGGAGATTGAAGAGGAAATAATGCGGTTAGAAAGGCCATTGCGTAAGGAGAGACGATAAAAAGAGAGAATGGACCAAAGGCAGGAAGGTCAAGGGGACAGAGTACCTAATCCCCAACTTTCTTTAATGGACCATGGAAGACCAACTTACGAAGGAGCTTTAACCAGAATTCAATGGCCAGCTATCGAAGCCAATCACTTCGAAATTAAGCTGGCTGTGATTCATATGCTTCAAGCTTCGGGTCAGTTCTAGAGGCTGCCTAATAAAGACCCTAATGAACATCTAGGGAACTTTATGGAATTAGTTGATAACTTTAAGTATCCTGGAGCTTGTGATGATGCTGTTAAGATCAGAATGTTTCCTTATACGTTAAGGGAAAAGGCTAAACTCTGGTATAAGAAACTTAAGGGTACTCCAATAATCATATGGGAGCAATTGGCAAAAGCTTTCTTTGACAAATATTTCCCTTACTCAAAGACTAACAAACACGTTAAGGAGATTACCAACTTCGAACAATATGAAGGAGAGTCTTTGAGTGAAATTTGGGAGAGATTTAAGAAATTGCAACGAAAATGCTCGCACCATGGTTTGTCTGAGGAGCCTCTTCTTAAGACTTTTTATTTTAGCCTGTCGCTAACAATAATGGAAACTATTGATTCTGCTTCCAATGGAAATTTCCTGAGAAAGGAAAGGGGTGAAACCCACCATATTCTGGAAGAACTGGCAGCAACAAACAGGATAATCACAAATGAGAGTAAAAAACAACCCATTAAAGAGTTAAGAGAGGTAACTGAGCAAAGTGAGAGAAGAGGAATAATTGAACTTGATGCTTCCTCATCTTTTCAAGCGCAATTAGACTTGATGGCAACGCAATTGCGTGATTTGACTCTAAACAAAGTTGATGCTGTTGGTTTATAACAGCATTGCAAAGCCTGTGGCAGCACTAGCCACGAGATTCGTCAATATGCAATGATGAACCAACCTACAGAGCAGGTCAACTTTGTTAGTAGTCAAGGACAAGGAAGAAACTGAATGGATAACAATCCATATTCCTCTACATACAATCCTGGATGGAGAAACCACCCTAACTTCTCATGGAAATAGAGAAACAACAATGATAGTATGGCAATTGTTCTTGATAAAGGATTGCCTTTATGTGTCTCACAACAAGGACCACCACCTGGTTTTCAAATACGTGGGTTCTTGGGAGAAAGAATGGTAGCCTTTGAGGAGAGATTTGACAAGGTTGAGAAATTCATCCAACAAACTGCAGAATCATCCAACAACCAAAGTCAAATCTTGAAGGCATTAGTGGCCCAGGAAGCAAGGTAGAACAATTTAGAACAATTTCTTAAAGGTCAAGGGACTGCCATGAATTGCAAACTTGGGGAAATTGCAAACACAAATGCACAAAGAGCAACATGATGAAAACTTCTTGAGACACTCAAGAGGAACATCAAAGAGTGCCTACAAGAGGAGGATGAAGAGATTTGAATTTTTCCCCAGGTGTGGAAAGTTAGAACATGATGAAGATTGTAGCAAGAATGGCACTAACTCGCAAATTGAGCATACCGTGCTACCATGTTGTGACCTCATTAGGCTTAGAGCCAAAAAGGTTGCACGAAAAGGTAGGTTGTCATGGTATGCCATTCGTGAGTTGTGTGAGTTGAAAAAGTCGAAGTTGCACTTGTGACCCATATGGTTGGGGCATCTGGTTTTCAAGCTTTCCAGGAATGCAGCATACATAAAATCCAAAAAAAATTAGATTAGCATGTTTTATTTCTTATGTTTATTATATTAGTTTTAGTGTTTTTATCTTGTGTAAGTAGTTTTTACGGGTTGCACATAGTTGGCACACACCAACGGATATGGCGCACACTATGTCATGTGATTCCAGAGATTTTGACGCATGCTAGAAAAGCTGGCACACGCCAGCCTTGCAAAGAAAGGAGAAATTGGCGCATGCCAATAGATCGGGTATACACTAGTTTAGGGTAGAATAGTTTATAAAAGTCTTGCGCGTGTATCATTTTTCATAACTTTTCAAATTCCAAAAATTCCCGCCATCTGAAACTTGCAATTTTCACAAGCCCAACCATCCCAAACCATTTTCCCACAATACTCAAGGCCGAAAACACATTCCTCAATGGCGGATGATGCAAGATTTAGCCGGATTCCTCGCAGAGAGCAGAGAAAGTGCGTGAGGAACCTTTTGCCTTCACCACCAGGTTCTCCACTCCCAGACATCTGCGATCACTACAATGCTCCCTTTGCACTCTTCTATGATTGGGAGGGAGAGAGTTTGTAGACGTTTGTGGATTATTTTGGAGCTGGTGCCGCTCAACATCGAGAAACTCCATTATAGCAAGCTGATTAAGAAGATAATAATTGATGGAGTGGAGGTTGTCAAGTACAAGCCGTAGGAAGAGAGAAGGGCAGTTTAGGATTGCCTCAGAGCACCATGGCAGATGCCAGCACAAGGACAAGAGGGTCCTAGACAGGATCCATATGAGGCTTGCCCCAGCCATCAGTACCAGGCCCAACATGACAAAGCAGGGTCAAGTCATCGGTCACCTGACCCACAGGTAGACATGCAGTATTTACGTGACCAGTTTGATGTGATGCAGGTACAACTACAGGGTCACAGAGAGCAGCTTCATGGATATGGCGTGCAACTATAGGACTACGTAGTTAACAATCCTACTGGGTGGGACCATCAGTACGACTACAACACTCGCATAGAGGCCAAGCTTGCAGGTTAGATAGAGGAGCAGAGGGCGTTCTACACTGGGCAAAGAGCTCACATAGTGCACAACAGGAGCATTACAAGTAGCAATGGGCACATGCTGAGTGGATGCGCATCTGGGTAGAGAACTTTGGTAGTGGCTTCACATTCCCACCACCTCCTCCCACTTTAGATGATTGACAAGGAGCTCCATTTTACCTACTTTTTTATTTTCTTTGTTTGTTTTCTTTGTTTGTGTACTTTTATGTATTTTGATTCTGTTTTTGAGTTTGTGTGCTTGTAACTCATTTAATGTCGTATTGTGTTTCTACTAGGTGATCTTATTAGGCTTAAAGCCAAAAAGGTCACAAGGAGGTAGTTTATATGACAAGTCATTAGTGAGTTAATCTGTTGCATGTTTATTTATATTTATATGTTTATTCATGTTTTGTGTTTAGGTGTTTATTAGTATCTTAGACACTTTGAGGACATTGTGTCATTCAAGTGGGGGGGAGAGTTCCTTCTAGGAATCTTTCTTTTAGGTTGTTTTGTATGTTAGCATGTTAGGTTGTTGTGTTTAGGTTTAGACTTGGCATGAATTTTTAAAAAATTTGACCCCCCTCAAAAAAAATTTCAACTTGTGTTAGAATTTATTGTATTCTTATTTAGGGATCTAATTTGAGCACAAAGCCTAGGAATTGGTAGAAATCTCACACTCTGTTGTTTAGATTAGTGGTTTCACTATATAGACTAGACTAGAGGTTTGTTGAGTGAACCTTGTGAGTACTTGAGCCAAAAGAAGAGACATATGTCTCTATATTTTTTATGAGATGCATACTTAGTCAGTTGATCGGGGTATCCTACTAGTACTTATCATAGTCTAGGTTGTATGGAAGTTAATGATAGGACGGGGGCATTCTTTGATATTCGAGCCTAGAGCCTTAGAGACAAAATCCCTTATATATCCATTATTTTAACCATTTGAGCCTAGTATTTCTTGATCTTAGATGAGGAAGCCGACTACAAACCTTATATCATCCATCTTCCTTACCTTTGATCATCCGATTCAAGGACTTATAGGTTTGCATGTGTATTGGGTTTAGTTGGTAGCTTTGGTTTAAAGTGGAGTTATGTTTGTTGGGATGTTGTAGTTATGGCCATATGTAAGAAGCCGAATTTTTGCCTAGAACGTGCTAAGTATGTATAGTTTGTTGAAGTTTGTGAATGTATGATAAAAAAATAAAAAAAAGCAAAAAATAATGTAAAATTGAATAAGGCATGTGTCTAGGTGAAACTCGTGCTTCTAGGTCTTAGTTCATTGGTTTATTTGGGGAGTGTGCTTATGAATCTTATATTTGTGAGAATGTTTAGATTAGATGAGTGATTAGTTACATTTGTGATATGTCCTCAAATTGGGTGGTCTAGCTACCATCTATATATTTTACCTCATCTTTACCTTAAGCCCCATTACAACCCAATGAAAAGACCCCCGATCATTAGCAACCATTGCGACTTTTAGATAACACTGAGTAGGACGTAGGATACTTTGAGATATATTGACAAGTATGCAAGTGATAGAAAGTTGACCATACAGACTATATGAGTGAAACACTTGTCTACCTCATGAGGTCAACCTTCTAGTGTCTTTTATATAGAGTTAACACTTGCTTAAATAATTATGTGTTTGAGGTGTCTACTTCTTTGTTGTGCTTTGTGTTATGGATTGATGAACTAACTTAGACTATGATTTCATTGTGATGCGAGCTGATGTTTTTTAGGGAAGTTAAGTGTTGATCCTTTCATGCCATGTCTTTACCTTGTTTTGTGTTTGTTTGTTCTTCTTTGATTTTCTTTTAGGTTGTCCATTCATGCCATGTCTTTACCAAATTGTCAAAGTGTTCCCTTTTGGAGCACTTGATTTGAAAGATAGTAAGGGGTTAGTCTTTAGAGTTAATGGCTAACGATGCAAAATCTACATTGGAGGGGGCAACAATAATCAAGTTGTGGAGGTGCAATCGGTTAATGTGCCATCCAGTGCTTGAACGAATAGAATAATTGGGTAATGCCTCTTTTACCTGTAGAGAATAAATAATAGGATGTTTTACGCTAAGTATAATTGTCTAGTTAGTGTCTTAGTTTCTAGAAAAATCCCTATTGACGTTTGCATCATCATTCTCCGTCTAAAGAAAGAGACTTTGCAAATTGAGCAACAAGATGAAAACTTTTTGAGACACTCAAGAGGAACATCAAAGAGTGCCTACAAAAGGAGGATGAAGAGATTTGAATTTTGTCCAAGGTGCGAAAAGTTAGAACATGATAGAGACTGTAGCAAGAATAGCACTAACTCGCAAATTGAGCGTACCATGCTACTACGTTGCGACCCCATTAGGCCTAAAGCCAAAAAGGTTACACAGAGAGGTAGTTCGTCATGGTATGCCATTCGTGAGTTGTGTGAATTGCGAAAGTCAAAGTTGCACCTATGACCCATAAGGGTGGGGCGTCTGGTTTTCAAGCTTTCCAGGAACGCAGCGCACATAAAAGCCAAAAAAATTAGATTAGCATGTGTTGTTTCTTATGTGCGATCTTTTAGTTTTAGTGTTTATATCTTAAATGTGTAGTTTTTGTAGTTCGTACATAGTTGGCGTAAGCCAACAAATATGGCATATGCCATGTCAAGTGGATCCAGAGAAGTTCGCGCATGCTAATGCAAATGGCGTATGCCAGGGTTGAAAAATCAGAGAAGCTGGCACATGCCAATGGACCTAGCGTATGCTAGTTTTGGGTAGAATAGTTTATAAAACTATCGGGCGTGCGCCGTTCTTCACAAAATTTCAAAACCCAAACTCTTCCACTACTGAAAACTTCAAAACCAACTTAGCCCAATCCTTCCCGACCATTTCCCCACATTACCAACAGCTGAAACACATTCGTCGATGGCAGATGATGCAGGATCTAGCCATGTTTGATGCAAGGATAGGAGAAAGCACACGAGAAATCCTATGCCTTCACCACCAGATTCTCTACTTCCAGATATTCACGACCGCTACGATGCTCCCTTCACAATCTTCCACGATTGGGAGGGAGAGAGGTATCAAAAGTTTTCTCAACTTATCATCCTTAGTCATTTCAAAATTGATTGGCATGACATGAAGAAATTAGGGGTAGATAGAAAGTTGTGGTCGGCCATTAGGAAGTTGGGTTGGGATTACTTTGAAAATAGAGAAATAATGGCTAGGTAGGAGCTAGTGTTAGAGTTCTATTGCATGTTGCAGGTTGTGGCAAACAGAGGTTTATTCTGCACGTGTCTTTGATACTGATTTTGGCATGAATGAACCTGAATTTAATTACCTATTTGACCTTAAGTCTGGAGTAGGGACTTTAGACTTCACTCCTACTAGTCAGGCCCATCGGGCATGGCAAGAGATTATGGGTTTTGAGAGATATGAATCAGGAAGGGTGCCTAATGCCCTAATTAGGGAACTGCATTTAGGCATCCTCCATCGCTTTATGACTCTGACCTTCAGTGGTGAATGGGAAGAGTCTAAAGTGTTCTGATCTTAACTTTATGACATCTACTGCCTATGCCATGATATTCCGTTTAGAACATTTGCCATGGTCATTGAATGCATTGCACGATCCATTAGTGATAGGAAACCTAGGTATCTGTACTTGGGTCATATTATATCCCGCATTGCACGTCACCATTTCTGTGAGAAGTTTACAGACTTTCAAGGATCAATCATGGAATCAGTGGCACTTGACATCGAGAAACTCAACTATAGCAAGCTAATCGAGAAGACGATTGTAGATGGTGAGTGCGTGTAAATGTACATGATGAGTGTCAAAAACACTCATTACTTATGTACATTTTAGTGTAAATTTAGTGTTTGTTACTTATCGTTTTTACGGGTTTTCTATGTCTTTGTCTTGTTTTTGTACATTTTGTTCTTTTGTTGTGTTTGTTCGCTTTTCTTATGTTTTCTTGCTTTTTAGGAGAATTATGAACAATAATCTAAGGAGGCATGATCAAGACCTCGAGGACACGAGCAAAACGGACTCGACAAGGCAAAATGGCAGAAAGATTGGTTGAAACCGAGGCTAACCATGTAGTTCGCCGTGCCAGACCTCTTGCACGAGAAAATTCATAACTTCCTCATACGAAGTCAGATTGAGGCGCCGTCAGCGGCATTGAAAAGAAGACATCCGTAGCTACTATCTATAAAAAAGCTTACGTCATTGCAGCTGAAACGGTGATGACAAACCATGACAAAAGCATGACGAAGCGTGACCAAAGCATGACCAAGGCATGACCAAAGCCATGACATCAATGGTGGCTGCATGGAAGTCACGACTTCAGCCAAAATAAGTGGCCAACACTCAGATTTTTCCTTACTAACTAAGCTTAACTTATGTGGAAAATTTGGCAAAGGTAGAGATAAGGTTAAACTAGTTAGTAAGATATTAGATTAAGTTGTAATTTTATATTTTCCATTAGCTAAAGTTTGTATTTAGTTAAATAAATGTAAGAAGTAAGTCATTCCATGACTTAGGAAAGAAAAATCACAGCCAAGGCAAGCAAGAATGCTCTCGGCCAAGAGGAAAAAAAAGAAGAAGAAGAGAAAAAAAGAAACTTGGCCGAGAGGAGGAAAGGAGAAGGAAGGAAAAGAAGAAAAAGAAGAACCAAGCTTGTGCTTGGAATTTGTAAACCTTCCTTACCATTTCATTCTTGCCTTTACTTGCTTAATCATGTAAATAAAATGTATGTTAAGTGTATTTATGTATTAAGTATGTTTTTGTTTATGTTTTGTACAAATATGTGTAAGTAGTTACTTATTGGTGTGATGCCTTGAAAACTTGAGTTTTCTAATTGTTTAAAATGGGTAAAAATTATAAGGTTCATGAACTTGTTAAAGGATCAAATGCTTGTTCTAATTTGATCACCAAGAACCATGATTAAAATCAAGTCTTGAGACCGAAAGGAGATAGACTTGATTGAAACATTAACTTGTTGATTCGTCGCCTTGTGAGATGTGGACTCCTCCTTGGTGATGAATTATCCAAAAGGGTGATGTTTATAGTTGGTGTTTAGTTAGATTTATGTGACTCGTGGGGGCGAAAGCACATCGAGTTCATATAAGTTTAGCTAAAGATCAATTTAGACTAATCTAGCGCGAAAGTGTAGATTAAATGCCTTGAAACACCCAGATCTTGACACGTATTTAAAAACCCAACGAATTTTAGTTTACTTAAGTAATCTATGGTATCACACCACTTGTTTTAAGTCAATATATACCTTGTGTTCTTGTGTTTTCTTGTGATCTTGCATGATTTAAATTGGTTTCGTTGTTATTTTATGTATGTTAGTTTGTTAAGCCACCTAAACCAAACCGAAGAAACCAAAGACATAAAATTCCTAAATTTAAATAAGTAAGCCGAGTAAGGCACAATCTCTTTCCTAGTGGGATCGACAACCCTACTTCATAATCTATATTGCATCGGAGGCATGTCAAAACGACCTCTCATCAATTGGTGCCGTTGCCGGGGATTGAGTTTCAAAGCTAAAGCTTAGCTTACAAACTTGGATTAGGAACTTTTATCAACTAAAAAATTTTCTTGCAACTCGTTAGAATTTTGTTTTTAGCTACTGCCACTCGCGGATTTTAATTTTTTGGCCATCTTAGAGCCCAAATTGGAAAAACTCATACTGTGTTAAAAATGTGCATTTGTAAGTCTTCTTTCATATTCCATTGATTTCACCCCAATTGGAGTTCGGACAAAAAATTTATCACATTTACAAGTCTTCTTTCATATTCCTTGAACAGAGAGGGCCAGTAGAAGCCGCTTTGTAGAACCTTGGCAACAGTGCGCTCGCCACCAAAGTGGTCCCCATAAGGTTAGTTATGGCAGTGATGGAGGATAACTTCTTGCTCTTCTTAAGGTACACACCGACGCAATAATTGATCTTTTCCTTGCTTGAATAGATAAGGTTCATCCCACACATAGAACCTAACATCATGCAAAAATCTTTTTTTTTTGGTCGGAAGACATGTTAGGTGGCATGATGTTACTCACAAAGTAGTTAACAAAATCAGCATACCATGGAATTGAAATCATATCTAAGGCATACAGTTGTTCATCACGAAAAGATTCATTGATAAGGGAGAGCGATGTTACCATTGGATTTTTGAGATAGGAGAGATGATGAGCAACTGGGTTGTTCGCTCCCTTTCGATCGTGGATCTCAATGTCGAACTCCTGGCGGAGGAGGATCTATCTGATGAGCCTGGGCTTTGCGTCCTTTTTGTGAAGAGATAGCGAATGGCTGCATGATCTGTGTAGATAGTCACCTTGTTCCCAAGGAGGTAGGCTTGGAACTTGTCAAGGGAGAAGATCACCGCTAGGAATTCCTTTTCTATGGTTGCGTAGTTAATCTGAGCGTCATCCAAGGTACGACTGGCATAATAAATTGCATGGAATCTCGTGGCCTTCTTTTGACCAAGCACTACTCCGACCGCGTAATCACTTGCATTGCACATGATCTCGAAAGGTAGTTCCCCATCTGGAGATATAATAATTGGTACAAAGACAAGCACTTCCTTCAGCATTTTAAATGCTACTTTGCACTCTTCATCAAACACAAAAGGTGTGTCTTTCTCAAGTAATTTGCAGAGGGGCTTGGTGATTTTTGAGAAGTCCTTTATGAATCGCCTATAGAATCTGGCGTGCCATAAAAAGATCCTGACTCCCTTAACTATTAGTGGATAGGGAAGTTTGTCAATGACTTCTAACTTGGCCTTGTCAACTTCCATCCCTTCACTTGAGATCTTGTGGCCAAGGACCACTCCTTCGGTGACCATAAAGTGCATTTCTCCCAATTGAGGACCAAGTTAGTTTCCTTGCAGCGTTCTAGAATTTTGTCCAGATGAAGAAGACACTCCTTATATGTATCTCAAAAAACCGAGAAATCATCCATGAAGATCTCAATTTAGCGTTCGACCATATCAGAGAAGATTACCATCATGCACCTCTGAAAAGTGGCAGGTGCATTACAAAGTCCAAAGGGCATTCGTCAAAAAGCAAATGTACCATATGGACATGTAAAGCTAGTCTTTTCTTGATCTTTTGAAACAATTGGAATTTGAAGATATCCAGAATAATCGTCCAGAAAACAATAGTATGTGTGACCTACTAGTCTATCCAACATTTGATCAATGAATGGTAGCAGAAAATGGTCTTTTCGGGTAGCCTTGTTCAACTTTCAGAAATCAATACAGACTCGATGACCAACTACCACCCATGTAGGAATCAATTTATTATTCTCATTAGGAACAACTGTGATCCACCCTTTCTTCAGTATGTATTGAGTAGGGCTTACCCATTTAGAGTCTGAGATCGAGTAGATAATGCCGTCATCTAACCACTTGATTACCTCCTTCCACACTACCTCCTTTAGCTTCAGGTTAAGCCTTCGCTAGGCTTCTACTAACAGTGTAAAATCTTCCTCGAGAATAATCTTATGTTGACAGAGAGAGGGGTTGACACCCTTTATGTCACCGCGGGTCCACCCTATTGCTTCCTTATGTTTCCCAATTACTTTAAGGAGCTGTTTTTCTTGCTCATGAGTCAACAAAGCAGAGATAATGACTGGAAGTTTATTACCTTCACAAAGGTAGGTGTACTTGAGGTGACTGGGTCGTGGCTTAAGCTCTGGAATATTTGGAGAAGTGTGACTGCTGTCAATAGACATAAAACATATCACGTCGTCATGAGATGCCCCAGCACTGAATCATGGAAGTGGAAATATTCGACATCTGGAGAATTGATTTCATGGGACCGTTCCCACCATCCGACCAAAACCTCTACTTACTCCTAGCAGTGGACTACATCTCCAAATAGGTTAAAGTCGTGGCTCTCCCAATAAACGATTGAAAGGTAGTCATTAAATTCTTGTAGAAAAATATTTTTAGTCGTTTTGGAACTCCTAAGATTCTTATCAACGACAGAGGAAAGCACTTCCACAACAATTTGCTCACTAATGCACTGACCAAGTACGGGGTCACCCACAAGATTGCCACAGCCTACCATCCCCAAACCAGTGGCTAGGTCAAAATCTCGAACCAGGAGATCAAAAGAGTCTTAGAAGTCACAGTCAACCCGTCACAGAAAGACTTATCCAGTAAGCTAGATGATGCATTATGGGCATACAGTGTCACAGCATACAAGATCCCCATCAGGATGTCACCATACCAACTGGTTTATGGGAAAGCATGTCATCTACCAGTCGAGCTTAAATACAAGGCATACTAGGCACTCTGCTGATTAGACTTTTTCCGTTGCGCTGTGTACTGTGCTTTTGATCAACCTATTTAGCCTGTAAAAAGTTGACACTAAAATGATATATTTTTTGAGGATGACACTATATATATTCCCTCTATGAACCCACAAACTCAGGAAAACTCAGACGAGTGATGCTATATTTAACAAAGATAAGAAGAGGAAGGGAAAGAGTTCTAAGTTATCATCGTTAGCTTGACAGGATTACAACCAGTTATCGAGGTCCAGGGTCGTCAGGGGTTGCCCATAGTCCTTGCAGGGCAGTATGGTGAGCCTGGTGTATCTGTAATCACTCTTTGTTCATCTTGAATTCTCCCCTTGTGTCATTATTGCTCATTCATACTCTCGGTAGGTTCTCCTCCTGTTCGAGGATAAGAGATGTAGATAGACTATCAGGTAATTCATTGTCTCGACTCAGGTAGGCATACCTTAAGTAACCTGGTGGTAGTTTATGCTCCAATTCTATTGGTGAGACATTGCATAGTTTGGACGTGGACTATGAAGTATCATCTAAGTCATGTGAATCAGCTGCTTGTACCCATGTTACTTGCTTCCTAACTTCTGGCCCATCCACCTCTGTTGTACTTTCTTGTATGCCCTCTATTTGGTTCTCGAGTTGAGCTTCTACACTGTGCTTAGCCCTCAACTTATCCACAATATCAATCTGATAGTAGACACCTTCTGTGGCCGGGTGCTTGGCTACATTGAATACATTGAAGACTACCTCTTCCTTACATGCCTTGAATCGCAGCTCCCGTTTCTCGACATCAATACTTGTTTTTGCAGTGGCTAAAAATGGGCACCCAAGGAGGACAGAGATGTCTTGATCTTCTAGCATCTCCAAGACAATGAAGTCCACTAGGAAGATTAAGGTGTTAACCTTAACAAGTACATTCTCAACTATCCCTTTTGGTTTAGTAATTGATCGATCAACAAGCTAAAGCACTATTGAAGTTTGCTTCATGTCTCCCAAACCAAGCTTCTTGAATATTGAGAAAGGCATCAAATTGATGCTGGAGCCAAGGTCAATTAGTGCTTTCTGAAATGTTTCACCTCCAATAGAACAAGAAATGGTGAAGCTGCCTGGATCACTCATTTTGTGTGGTAAATCGTGACTTAGAACCACACTATAGTCCCTGGTCAGCGGGATAACCTTAAAATCATCAATGCATTCTTTGAGATAAACTCCTTGATACATTTCCTGTAAGTACGCATCTGATCAAATGCATCAAGAAGCGGAATGTTGATATGGAGGTTCTTGAATAATTCTAGAAACTTTTGATAACTGGGGTAAGATGCCTGCTTGTTCACCCTTTGAGGAAAAGGTGGAGGAGGATATCATTTCCTTAGGCTGGCTTGACAGTTTCTGTTATGGACGTGTTCTTCTCGACAGCTGTAGGAGGCACCCAGAGTTCTTGTTCTTCTTCTTCACTTGCTGATTTTCCTGGGGTCTTAGTTGCTGGATTTATAGTGTTCTTTCCCAGATCTAATCTACTCCTGGTTGTGATTGCCTTATACTGCTCCTGCTTGGTTGGCTGGGTTTCCATATTGCTCGGGACTATGCCTGACTGCCTTGCATTTAGCTGAAGTGCGAGCTGACCAATCTGAATTTCCAGATTTCTAATCATAGCTTCATGACTAAGAACCTGCTTTCTCAACTCATCTTTATTCCCATGATCTTGCTGGGGCAGTGCTTATTGTTGCCACTTCTGCTAATACAGTTGAGATTGTGGCGGTGGACCTTGAGCATTACCAGCAGCCATAGGTGGTTTCTGTTGTTGAGGTACCTACTGACCTGCATTGTTTCTCCATGAAAAATTTGGGTGGTTTCTCCAACCCAGGCTATACGTAGCAGAATATAAATAATGTTTGTATTACCCACATAATTCATAGATTTAGCTAACAAAGAGCATGTATTAGTAATATGAGGTCCAATACAGATTTTGCAAACCTGAGCGGGTGGGGATGATGGCAGAGCGATGTGGCTTAGACCAACTATGTGAGTGTAGCCACCTATACTTTAAGCACAGTGATCTCATGATTTTCCTATACTGTAACCACTTTCTTCCTTTCTACTCGATCTTCTCACTCATGATTATTGGTAGCCGTAGCCTCAAGGATGCGTAAACCTTCAACTTCATCCTTGGCCGTTAGATCGCCTCTAGTTGCTGCATCCAGGTTGATTCAAACTTGTGGTTTGCAACCATTGTAGAATGTTTGGAGAATCATCTAACCTGAGATCTCATGATATGGGCAGTCGCAAAGTAGCTTCTTATAGCGATACCAAGTTTTATTTAGAGATTCACCACCCTGCTGTTTGAACTGAGAGATCTTGTTGCGTAGTTGGGTGGTCTTCCTTGGAGGGTAGTACTTCTCCGGAAACTTGTTTGCAAGCTCGTCCCATGTGGTAAAAGTGCCTGCAGGAAATGCGTCCACTCACTCTCTAGCATCATCCTTCAAGCTTTGCTTGAACAGTCGCAATTTAATGGCATCTGCTGAGACACCATTATACTTGACTGTCGAGCAATGATCTTCGAAAGTCTGGATGTGCTTTGCGGGGTTTTCTAAAGGATTGCCCCCAAACTGATCTCCTCGAACCATGTTGATAAGGCTAGACTTGATCTCAAAGTTGTTGGCCTCAATAGTTGGGTACTCAATACTGCTTCGAAGGTCAACCAACCTTGGGTGCATCTTCCTTCTCCCATTATTATTTGCGGGAGCATTGATTGCTTAGTTCTGATCTGCCATTTCTTCCTCAAGTATGTTCCTTCTTGTTGAGCGAAAAGTTTGTTCAATTTATGGATCATATTCAAAGAGTGGTTGATTGGCAGAACGGGTATATAGCATACACCCCCTGCACCCTCACTAAGCTACAAAACTCAACAAAGAAGATCAAGTGTAGTGATGAATACAAAGGTGTGAAAAGGCTTAGTCTCAAGATTAAGAAAACTGTATCTGATATTAAAGACAGATTGATTAAATCTATCCCCAGCAACGGTGCTAAAAACTTGATGCAATAATATTAGGTCCAAATTACGTGCAAGAGAACACGATCGCTCAAGTAGTAGAATGATAAGTAAGATCGTCTCCATAGGGACAAATTAATCAATTCTTCAATTACCAAATGGTGAAATCCCAAGTCTTAATCTAAGTAGTTGAGATCGAGTGGTTGATCAATAAACTATACTACAAATCGTTAAACGAACCTAGGATTGTCAATCCTAAACATGAATAGCGATAAAATAAACTAACAAACAACTGGATGCGATCTATGCTAGAACTAAGGTCATCAATCTTAATCCAAGCAAACAACAAAAATTACTCAACCAAAGATTAGTCAGGCAACTGAATCAAAAGACAGCTCGTGACTACTAAGTATGAAAATACTGCGTTGATTAGAGACTCGAGTTGTTGATCACGATCCATGAAGATAAAAGCAATTGAATTGAAAGTAAATGTAACTTTATTGAACTGCTAAAGCCGTCAAGAGTTGGTTACAAATTAGGTCTTTACACCTTATATAGTTCATAGGAATAGAAAACCTAAATCGGGAAAAATCCAAACTAAACTAAACTAAATAGGCTAAAAAGTCTTCTGCGGCCCAGCAAGCGAATGCTGGCTACACCTAGCGAACGCTGGGATTCAGTCTGTCTCACTCTAGCGAATGCTGGCCAAAACTAGCGAATGCTGGATTTCCTTCTGTTGCTCTGCCAGCGAATGCTGGCCAAACCCAGCAAATGCTGGGCCTTCAGCACAACTCTTTTTCTAGCCTTTGATTCCTTGTCCAAGCCATCCGCTCTTGCCCCACACATCATCTTCTTCATCTCCACCATCCAAGCTCCTACAAAAACATCCAAACCTTGACAATTATCTTGCTCCTCGACATAAGACATAAACACGACGATATATGAACTAACACACGACAAAATCTACCTAAAATGCAAATAAACATATAACAAAACACAAGGATTTGTGTGTACTGATGAGAGGTCGTTTTGACACGCCTCCGATGCAATATAGATTATGAAGTAGGGTTGTCGATCCCACAAGGAAAGAGGTTGCGTCTTACTCGGCTTACTTATTTAAATTTAGGAATTTTATGTCTTTGGTTTCTTTGGTTTGGTTTAGGTGGCTTAACAAACTAACATACATAAAATAACAACGAAACCAATTTAAATCATGCAAGATCACGAGAAAACACAAGAACACAAGGTATATATTGACTTAAAACAAGTGGTGTGATACCATAGATTACTTAAGTAAACTAAATGGTTCGTTGGGTTTTTAAATACATGTCAAGATCCGGGTGTTTCAAGGCAACTAATCTACACTTTCACGCTAGATTAGTCTAAATTGATCTTTA
Source organism: Hypericum perforatum (assembly GCA_012979155.1). Lineage (NCBI taxonomy): Eukaryota > Viridiplantae > Streptophyta > Magnoliopsida > Malpighiales > Hypericaceae > Hypericum > Hypericum perforatum. The sequence continues at coordinate 52,995 of SOPF01024542.1, read as the reverse complement.
GCTAAACTTATATGAACTCGATATGCTTTTGCCCCCACGAGTCACATAAATCTAACTAAACACCAATTATAAACATTACCCTTTTGGATAATTCATCACAAAGGAGGAGTCCACAACTCACAAGGCGACAAATCAACAAGTTAATGTTTCGATCAAGTCTATCTCCTTTCGGTCTCAAGACTTGATTTTAATCATGGTTCTAGGTGATCAAATTAGAACAAGCATTAAATCCTTTAACAAGTTCATGAACCTTATATTTTTTACCCATTTTAAACCATTAGAAAACTCAAGTTTTCAAGGCATCACACCAATAAGTAACTACTCACACATATTTGTACAAAACATAAACAAAAACATACTTAATACATAAACACACTTAACATACATTTTATTTACATGATTAAGCAAGTAAAGGCAAGAATGAAATGGTAAGGAAGGTTTACATTTTATTTACATTTTATCCACATAAGTTAAGCTTAGTTAGTAAGGAAAAATCCGAGTGTTGGCCACTTATTTTGGCTGAAGTCGTGACTTCCATGCAGCCACCATTGATGTCATGGCTTTGGTCATGCCTTGGTCATGCTTTGGTCACGCTTCGTCATGCTTTTTTCATGGTTTGTCATCACCGTTTCAGCTGCAATAACGTCAGCAATTTATTATAGATTGTAGCTACGGATGTCTTCTTTTCAATGCCGCTGACGGCGCCTCAATCCGACTTTGTATGAGAAAGTTATGAATTTTCTCGTGCAAGAGGTTTGGCCCGGCGAACTACATGGTTAGCCTCGATTTCAACCAATCTTTTTGCCATTTTGCCTTGTCGAGTCCATTTTGCTCGTATCCTCGAGGTCTTGATCATGCCTCCTTAGATTATTGTCCGTAATGCTCCTAAAAAGCAAGAAAACATAAGAAAAGCGAACAAACACGACAAAAGAACAAAATGTACAAAAACAAGACAAAGACATAGAAAACTCGTAAAAACGATAAGTAACAAACGCTAAATTTACACTAAAATGTACATAAGTAATGAGTATTTTTGACACTCATCACACCCCCACACTTGAATCTTTGCTTGTCCCCAAGCAAAACTCAAATGCAGAAACAGACGAAATAAAAACAAACAAACATAAATCACGATAAAAGAAAAACACACAAAAAGGAAAAGACTTGGCATAAAGAATTCGTAAAATGACTCCCCTCAAAAACATCAGCTCAAGTCAAAAGACTATCCCTACATAGCTAGTTCATTAATTTAATCACAAAGCAAACGAATCGATAAAAACCTCTAACACTTAATTGTTTAAACTAATGTTAACACTATGTAAAAGACATTAGAACGTTAATCTCTCAACGATATGAAATTTATCTAACTTATTATATAAGTAGGCAACTTCCTATCACTCGTATACTTAGCCAATATATTTCTAAGCATCCTACGTCCTACTCAGCGATATCTTTGATCGTACGGTTGTTAATGATCAGGGGGTTTTTATATCGGGTTGTAATTGGGCTTAGGTAAAGGTGAGGTATAAATTTGGGTAGTGGCTAAACCATCCAATCTGAGAACATTACAAAAGTAACTATCACTCGTCTAATCTAGACACCCTCACTAAAAATAATAATAAAGCTCTCACCCATTTTCCCGAAATTCTATGACTTTAAAGCTTGAGGTTATGCCAAGAATTTATGCTTTATTTTCTAACTTTCTTTTTTGCACTTTTTCTTTGTTTTCCCCTTTTTTTGACTTTTCTTTCTCTCTTTTTTTTAACGCAATATTTACAACACATTTTTTTTTTACTTTTTTTTAACATAAACATAAAATAAACTAAATAACTAAGCATGTCGAGGCATAAACTCGGCTTCAACACTTGGCCACTAATTTTCCTACAATTTCCACAAGTAAAACCATATACATGAAGCTACCAACTACATCTGTACAACTCCTCCTATGATCCTCGGATATGATGATCAAAGGTAAGGAAAAATGGTAATTTAGGCTAAAAGTTAGTTACCTAGTCTATAATCAAGAAAAGGCTCGGCTCAAATTGGTTAAGCAATTAGAAATCATTAGGATTTTGTCTCTAAAGCTCTAGGCTCAAATGTCAAAGAATGCTCTCGTCGTCCTACTAACTTCCGCACAACTAAGATTACGACAAGTAATAGTAGGATACCCTAATCAACTGACTTAGTATACACCTCATGATAAGATTAGGAGACAGATGTCTCCTCTTTTGGCTCAAATTCCTCATAAGGTTCACACATTATCATTCTAGTCTAGTCTAAATAGCAAAACCACTAGTCTAAATAACTAAGTGTGAGGTTTCTACATATTCCTAAGCTTTATGTTTGAGTTAAATTCCTAACTAATAAGGTGATAATATTCTAACGCAAGTTAAAAATTTTTGAAGGGGGTCAAATTTTGAAAAATTTATACCAAGTCTAAACCTAGACACACATATATAAACATTATGAACATAAAAGGAAAATTCCTGAAGGGAACCCTCCCCCACACTTGAATGACACATTGTCCTCAAGGTGTCTAAGATACTAATAAACACTTAATTACAAAAAGAAAACAAAATTTGAGACAGTTTTATCTAGATGATCTTGTACGTTAAGAAGCAGCAAGGAGATTCAACCCTGCAGAGCTCAAATCGGAACACTTTCGTACCAGATCACCAAAGATACGAATAAACTATCTCAATACATACATATAAACAAAATAAATATGAACAAACAACATATAACACAAAAATACGAAATGGCAATAAAGGAAATAAAATAAAAGATAAAGGAAAAAGGAGCTCCCTGGTCAATTCGTTGTGAGCCTGCTGCAGAGCATTGTGCGCCTTTGTTCTTTAAGCTTGGCTTGTTGTCGTGCCATGGTGAACATTATATGTGGATAGAGTGTGCCTAGCTTGCTAGACTTATAAACAAAAAACATTAAATCTAAACAAACACACACAAATAAAATGCAAACAAATTAACACACTTTATAATACAATCTACGCTAATTTTTTTGGCTTTTATTTACGCTGCGTTACTGGAAAGCTTGAAAACTAGACGCCCCATTCTGATGGGTCACAAGTACAACTTTGACTTTCACAAATCACACAACTTACAATTGGCGTACCATGATGAACTACCTCTCCTTGCGACCCTTTTGGCTATAAGCCTATTGAGTCACCATGTAGTACCACGGTATTCACAACTTGTGAGGAGTGCTATTTTTGCTACAGTCTCCATTGTGTTCTAACTTTTATACCTAGGTCAATACCCAATATAAATTGTTGAGCACAACAATCATATAGGAGTAACTTCTTATCCCTCATCAATCGCAAAAATGTAGTCAAGTGCCAATCAACCAAAGGTTCAATAGCACTAACATTAATCATAGGATTGAGAGATTTCAAAATCTCACCCAAGTTTAACCAATCCCAACCAAGAGTGGGAGGTTGTTCAACATTCTGGTAGGGTGTTTTACCTTCACTGACCATCTCCAAGAGTAAAGGTTTAGCAAACCTTCTTGGATCTTAAAGTCGAGGTGGAATATTATGGCGGATAACACTAGACTCTTCCTTAGATATGGCTTCCTCTTTTTCTGCCGAATCTTTAATATTCGCCAAATCTATGGTTGAGCAAGATTTATGCACAAAGAAATTAGCACTAGTAATAGGCTTGTCAGCTTCTTTTTTAGTGCTCTCCTCAATCCCAATCTCTCCTTTCTCTTCCTCCTTTTCCTCATTCTTTCTATCCTCTTTTTGAAGTGCGTTGGAATGAATAAACAAGCTCGTCAGGGTTTCTTGGTACCAGTCCTCTTTTTCAAAATCCCACAAATGCCCCTTGTTCTCTATACTATATAAATCTTCTAGGAATGATGTTGGATAGATGTATGATTGTTGAGGAACGTATGAAGGTTCCTCAACTTTCAAGTCCATTTGCTTATCGTCATCCTCCACTTGCACTTCATTGTTTTCCCCTAAATGATAGATTAGCTCGAATGGTTTAATGAAGATGGCATCTTTTGTATGTGCACTAGTGTAAATATCATCTGAGTGAGCTTGCGCTCTCTCAGAAGTTTTACTTGGCGTACACAATTTCTCAAACTCATTGAGTATATCATCACCATTTTCAAACATCTTATCCATTCTTGCTTCCATTGAGTCTAATCTATCTTCAAGGGTATCGGACCTTAGAGGTTGTACTTCTTCTTTATAACATGAGGAACAAGGATTTCCACTCAACGTTGGAGTATAAATGGTGTCATGTTGCCCCTCATCGTAATGCTCTAAATTCTCATAAACTAAGGGTGCTCCATGGCTGGTGGGGAACCAGTATTCTTCACATTGAATTTTCTCATGTCTCTCACATCCACACCACTCACAAGTCCAAAGCTGAGTTTGGGTGAGATTGAGTTTTCTTTGATTTGCTTCCACCAGTTCACGTGTGTCCTCAACTTCGTCGTTCAAAATTGATCTTTGAATTCCATTGTACCAATGGTAACCAAAGGAATCCATCCTTTCTTGTTGAAGTCTTTCTTGATTTAGCCTCTCTTGTCGAAGTTTTTCTTGTCGCAATGTCCTTTCCAAGTGTACTACGTCCACTTTACTTTGCAAAAGAAAGTTGGTGGTTGAGAGCGTTTTGGGTATACGACTTAGAAAATTTATAACTTTTTCGTCCAATCTCCTATTTAGTCAAGGTCAGTGGCAAATGAAAGAAGACTTCTAATGCTACAACTTTGACAAAGGAAATTTTTTCCAGATTGGATTTTCACTATTCAAATAGTGAAAATACGAGGCTAATCGTATTCTACGTTTTGGCAAGACTCGTCCAAAAATTGTATTTTGTTCATACAAATTCAAAATACGATATCTTTTTCGTCCGAACTCCTTTTTTTATGAGGTGAGTGGTTATGGAAAGAAGACTTCCCAAACTACAACTTCACTATGTTTTCAAAAATTCGGAATTATAGACCTCCAAAAATATAAAATGCGAGCAGGCCAAAATTTTTTGAGCAAGTTTTTTGCAAGAATTGTCAGAAATGACCTTTCTGTGTTCAAAATGCGATAACGTTGTCATCCAAACTCCAAAAAATGCAAACTCAGTGGTGTTAGAAAGAAGACTTCCTCGTCCACAAAGTTGTTTTGGCTTGATTTTACAAATTCAGATGTTTTGACCCTCGGAAAAATAAAATGCTAACCTAAAATTTCTTGGCAAGAATTTTCGTGCAAGTTTTTCGCAAGACTCGTCAGATTTGACCTTTGGAAGATTGGAGCTTTGGCCTTTATGTGTTTTCCAGCTCAAGAGATTCCGCTGCACATATCCATGATACTTATTCAATCAGTTTAATATCATCAACTCTTGCTTCAGATTCCTCCAATAATTCCATGTCATTTTTGGTAGGAGTATCTAGACTGCTCATAGTGACAATCTCATCATTTACATTGATCCTGTAGCAGTCGTCTTCATTAGAGGGATACTTGGTAGCTTCAAAGACATTGAACATCACTTCATCATCGCAGACCTTGAACCACAACTCTCCCTTTTCCACATCAATGCTGGTCTTTCCTGTGGCTAGGAACGGCCGTCCAAGGAGTAGTGGAACATCACGGTCTTCTTCCATCTCCATGACAATGAAGTCTACTGGAAATATCAGTGTGTCAACCTTCACCAACACATTCTCTACGATCACCTTAGGTCTAGCGACTGATCGATCTGCGAGCTGGAGAACGATTGATGTAGACTTCATATCTCCCAATCCAAGCTTCTGAAATATGGAATATGGCATGAGATTGATGATAGATCCCAGGTCAATGAGTGCCTTCTTGAAGATTTGATCTCCAATAGTGCATGGAATGGTAAAACTATCGGGGTCCTTCATCTTCTGAGGGAGATCCTAAGTCAACACTGTACTGCATTCCTTAGTCAAAGGTATGACCTCAAAGTCATCGATGCTCCTCTTCTTTGAGATAAATTCCTTAATCCACTTTCTGTAGGTGGGTATCTGCTCAAATGTGTCAAGAAGCGGAGCGTTGATGTGAAGATTCTTGAATAACTTTAGGAATTTCCAATAACTAAGGTGAGATGCCTGCTTATTCACTCTTTGAGGGAATGGTGGTGGAGGGTATTTTCTCTCTTGTACTGGCTTGACAGTTTCTGCGGTAGATTCGTTTGTCTTTGCTGCAGTAGGAATCACCTAGAGTTCTTCCTCTTCTTCACTCACTATTTTTCTCGGAGATTTCATCGCTGGACTTGCAGTCTTCTTCCCCAAATCTAGTCCACTCCTAGTTGTGATTGCCTTGCAATGCTCTTGCGTGGTTGGAGGGGCTTTCGTATTGCTTGGGAGGGTGCCTGGCTGTCTTGCATTTAACTGAAGTGCTAGCTGACTGATTTGAATTTCTAGATTTCTAATCATGGCCTCATGACTGAGGACTTGCTTTCTCAGCTCATCTTCACTCTTACGATATAACTGGGGTTATTGTGGAGATGGACCTTGAGCATTGCCAGTGGCCATAGGTGGTTTTTGCTATTGAGGTACCTGCTGACCTGCATTGTTTCTCCATGAAAAATTTGGGTGGTTTCTCCAACCTGGGTTATACATGGCAGAATATGGATCATTGTTCTTGTTCGGATTGCCAACATAGTTCACAGATTCAGCTAACAAAGAACAATTATCAGTAATATGAGGTCCAGTACAGATTTCGCAAACCTGAGCAGGTATGGCAGGTGGTGCATATGAGGCTTGGACTAATTGTGTGAGAGTTGCCACCTGTTGTCCTGTACGCTAGCCACTTTTTTCTTTCCACCCGATCTTCCTACTCATGATTATTGGTAGCCATGGCTTCGATAATGCGTAGACATTATGTCTCTTCCTTTTCCATCAAATCACCTCTAGCTGTTGCATCCAAGCTGATTCGAACTTGTGATTCACACCCATTGTAAAATGTTTGGATGAGCATCCACTCCGGAATCTGGTGGTGTGGATAGTCGCGAAGTAGCTTCTTGTAGCGACGCCATGCTTCATGAAGAGTCTCGCCACCCTGTTGCTTGAACTGCAAAATTTTGTTACGTAGTTGGGTGGTCTTACCTGGCAGATAGTATTTCTCTAGGAATTTGTCTACAAGCTCGTCCCACGTGGTGAAGGTGCATGCAGGAAATTTGTCAACCCATTCTCTAGCATCATCCTTAAAATAGTGCTTGAACAATCGCAACTTGAGGGCATCTGCTGAGACACCATTATACTTGACTGTCAAGCAATGATCTTCGAAGATCTGGATATGTTTTGAAGGGTTTTTTGAAGGGTTGCCCCCAAACTGATCTTCATGAACTTGATTAATGAGGCCAGATTTGTTCTCAAAATTGTTGGCCTCTACTACGGGATATTCAATACTGGGTCAAAGGTTGACTAGCCCAAGGTGTGTTTGCCTTCTCCGATTGTTGTTCACGGGAATATTGATTACCCAGTTCTGGTCTGCCATCTCTTCCTTGTGTTGATCCCTCCTTCTAGAGCGAAAGGTTCGTTCAATTTCAGGATCATACTCCAGAAGATATTGGTTGTTAGAACGGGTATGTGCATACACCTCCATCACTCTCACTAACGGCAAAACTCAACAAAGAGGATCAAGTGTAGTGATGAATAACAAAGGTGTAAAAAGCTTAGTCTCAAAATTGAGAAAACAGTATCCAATATTAAAGACAGATTGATTAAATCTGTCCCCGGCAACGGCGGCAAAAACTTGAAGCGATAAATATTGAGTTAAAAATATGTGCAAGAGAATACGATTGCACAAGTAATATAAAGATAAGTAAGATCGTCTCCACAGGGACAGATGGTTCAGTTCTCTAATTACCGGATTATGAATTCTCAACTTTAATCTAAGCAATTCAATTTGAATGATTGGTTGTGATTAATTACTATGAATCGCAGAACAAACCTAGGGTCATCAATCCTAAATTCGCACAACGATCAATTAACTTAATAGAACAAAGAAGATGAGAACGTAATCTGTGTTACGAATTAAAATGATCACTCTTAACATGCGAACACTCAACACGAATCAACCAAGCAATCAATGATCAAGTAGATGAATGAAAAGACAACACCTGACCACAAGTTATGAAAATACCTCGTTGACTGATTAATCTGAATCGTCAATTACAATTCTCCACTTCAAAAGCGAACAAGATGAAGAGAAAACTAGGGTTTGAATCTTGCGTAAAAATGTTTAATAGTGCCCTCTGATCTAGGGCTTCAAGCCTTATATAGCTGAGCCAAAGTTCCTAAGTAGAATACCTAAACTACCCTAAACAGTATCATTCTTCTCGCCTAGGCCAGTGCCCGCTACTCCTCCATCTGTCGCTACCAGCGGGGCTCATTTTGCTGTCTATGACCCTTGGTGTTGTATTGACCGCTACTCAGCACGAATCTTCACTCCAATGCAGGCGACCAGTTGTCCATTCTCATACGGCTGTCCCTTTTCATAAAGCCAACGACCCATCATCCGCACTCAACTCCCACTCCTATGAAAAACATATAAAACTTAACAAGCACATGTCTTCTCAACTTAACACGAAGAAAGGGAAAAACACATAACAAATCTGACATAAACGACCACAACTAAGAACAAACGACTCGAGAAACACGACCAATTATGTGTACGTTCACACGCATATCACTACATCTGCCTAACCTGGAAGAAAATGCTTTACAAACACGGTGATAAGATGTCCAAGACCAATATTATGTAATTTAGACAACTGCAAGGTATGAGATATGGCATCACAAATTAATGCAAAAGTGCAAAATGGCTTCTTGTATTGTACATAATGAAGCACGTAAAGCTAACTCCGAGTAACCCGACTATCCTCGTGCAGACCATTAAACAATGACATATGAAGTGATGTAGAATGCTAAGGTGCAAATCCTTAATGAGGATCACTCCAGATGGTGACTTATAGCAGGGAAAACCAGAAAGGGCATTCCAAGCGTTATGGACATCAACCTCTGAACTAAAGTTCGATGGGCCACCCCCACATTTGATGCCTAATATGTGCATAAGATGTACTTCAACTATGGTGATGGGGGTGTCGTAAAGATGTGTAGTGAGGTGAGAGTGATCGTCAGCCATAACGACCATGCAAAAAAAACTCTAGTGTGACGTGGGGGTCAGATTCAATAGCCGTATTAGCAAAAAAACTCTAACTGACAAAATCTAACATGTCATGCGACTCATCCTCAACACTAAACTATCACAAGTTATCCCACGTAATCATCTAATGGCCAAACATATAACAGGAGTGAAGTTTGTGGTACCTATCGCCTTTTCATTTATGAAAGATTAGAAAGTTAGTGTTGATGTACGTATAAACGTACATGTTTTTGGTCGTGTTTAGCATGTTGTTTAATCATATTTTGAGTCGATTTAGTTATGTTTAGTTTAGTTTTTGTGTTTAGTCGAGAAACGGATACTTGCCAAGTTTTATGTGTTTTTGTAGGTGTTGGAGTGAATGAGGAGAATTGGATAATCGAGATAGAGATCAAGCAGAATGGAGATGAGCAACAAGAAGTATAGCGGACAAGTTTAGGCTTAATCCGTCGAAGTTTACTAAAAAAGGCATAACTTTCTCATACGAACTCCGAATCGAGTGATTCCAACGGGAGAAAATCCGCAATAGCGGTCGCTACAAATCCTAGCGATCGCTTGGAACGAGCTCCGAATTTTTCATAGCGATCGCTATGTTTTATAGTGATCGCTATAGCCCCGAAAATCACTCTTGTAGCGACTGCTACGGTTTGTAGCGATCGCTACACTTGCTGCATAAGTCAAGAAAAGCTGCAAATTGAAAGTTATCAACTTGCAACCTCAAATCCTTCAACTTACAGCTGATTTTGTTGATAGAGGACAACCAATTTAGCCGTCGCCAACTCATGACAACTCATTTCCACCATGAAGACAACTTGCATCCACCATTTGACTACTCATTTCCATACATGAAGATCAAATGGTAGAATTGCTTTTTGTAGGCTATAAATAGGTTGTATGAGCTTCATTGTAAAAGCATCTAGGAGAAGGAGGTTAGACATAGAGCTAATCGGCTGAGGTCTTGAAAAAAATAGACCGTATCCTACGATCAACTTAGATTAGTTTTCTTTACCTTGCAAGAATTGTATTCAACGTTTAAGATTCTCAATTGCCAAGGTATTTTCATATTTATCTTCCATTGTCTTTTCATTCAATTAGGTGTTTAGTGCTTGAAATTTTGTATGTGTGTGTTTAAGATTGAGATTGACGACCTTAGTCTTTAACATACAAATATAATCATTGTAAGTGTTATTCATTGTTTGATTGTTCATATTAAGGTTAAGATTGACGACCTTGATCTATAATATGAACCTCATTCGATTACTTTAGATTTATTTATTGTTTGGAAATAGGATTGACGACCCTAAATCCAACTTGCTTTAGATTTGATTGTTGTTCGAAAGTAGGATTGACGACCCTAAGTTCGTATAGCAATTTGTAGAATTAGAATCACCAATCACTCCGATTCATTTGCTTAGATTAAAATCAAGAATCCATAATCCGGTACTTAGAGAATTGATTTATATATTCCCAGTGGAGACGATCTTACTTATCACTTTATTACTTGTTGCGATCGTGTACTCTTGCACGCATTATTTAGATCCACGTTTGGACGCATCAAGTTTTTGGCGCCGTTGCCGGGGAATATAGTTAAATCAATCTTCTTTAATATTGGATATAGTTTTTGCGATTTTGAGACTAAGCTTACATATATCTCTTTTGTACATCACTACGCTTGATCTTTGTTGTTGAGTTTTGTGAAAATACAGGAGGTGTATGCCACAAACCTGTTGTGATAACCAACCTCTCCAAGGAGTACGATCCGGAGATTGAACAAACCTTTCATCGAAGGAGGAACCAGCTCAGGAGAGAAATGGCAAAATAACAGGTAGTTCCTGCACACATCCAAAGAAGGCAAATGCACCCCAGGTTGACCGTTCTTCAACCAAGTATTGCATATCCAATGGTGGATGCCAATAACTTCGAGATCAAGTTGAGCCTTATTCAAATGATTCGGCAAGACCATTTCGGGGACACTCCTTAGAACGACATTATCTTCTCTCTTTTCTTACACATTTTTATGTTTTAGTGTCACTCATCTAAGTTTCTCTGAGTTTGTGGGTTTCTAGGGGAATGTTTATAGTGTCACCCTCGAAAAAAAAATTTCTATTTTTTTTAGGTAGCGAATGACAAGCAATTCATGGATTTTGGATGTCACACTCAACACTCTCCAACCACCTTCCCTCTCCACCAACTATGTGCTAATGACCAGGCTTTATCCTTTCCCTTCTCTTTGTTTTTTTTCTAACTTGTCATATTCGTTGTTTGCATGTGCTCTCCACACATTGAGGACAATGTGTCTACTAAGTGTGGGGGGATTGAATTTATTATGTGTGACTTATGATGTTTTGTGTTTATGTCTTATGTTTTTTTATGTTTTTATGTGTGATGTTGTCATTACATTTTCATTGGTTATACGCTTGTGATCGAGTCTGTTTGGCATGTGACATGTGTTTTTGATTAAAGTGTTTGAGTCTTGTGCATATGATGAAAAATCCCTTAAATTTTGAACTTTTGTCATAGGAAAAACTACATATCATGCATGAAACAACCTTGAGTAAGATGAATCATGAATAAATAGTAATTGTACCCTCGATTGATTAGGCTAGTTGTTGCATCTGGTAGGATAGACTAGAGAATTAACGAGTGACCTTGTGAGATTCTTGAGCCGATGGTGAGGACAAACTGTTCTTATTTTATTCATGAGGTGTGTGCATATTTTGAACAATGAGAGTGTTAAACGATTACCTAGCACAACTCAATAAAGTAGAAAGTGTCGAGGGCCATTTTGTGTTAAGCCTAGAGCCTTAGAGCCAAAAACCTGATCTTATCCGTTGCATACCCTGTTGAACTTGAGCTATTTGTTGAAATGCTATAAGTAAGCCACTATATAACCTTTATTCAATCATCTTCCTACCTTTGACTATCCATCCGAGGAAGCTTTAGGATTACATTTTTTGGGAAAATTGTGTAAGGGTACATATAGTAGTATAGCTTAGGGGCATTTTATCATATGAGGGTTATAGATAGATAAGACCAGAAAATGAAAAAGCTTGACTTGCAAAAAGAAAAAGAGTAACCTTGTGCTTAGAAAAAAAAGGGAAAGAAAAAGAAAAGAAGAAATTGAAAAAAAATGAAAAGAAAAGTGAAAGTGGAAAGATGGAAAAGTATAAAAGTGAAAATCAAGGGAAAGTTTGGAAAGTCAAGAAAGACACAAGGAACCAAGTAAGCAAGTCGACAAGTTGGTCTTTAGGATTTGGTTTACATCGGGATGAGCTTTTAGACATAGAGTGAGAAGCGTAGAATAGATGAGAGTTAGAAAATTTTTGTATAGCTTCTCGGATTGAGTGATTTAGCCACTACCTATATATATCCTCACCTCTACCATAAGCCCCATTACAACCCAAGAAAAGTCCCTCAAATGACGTGATCTACTTTATTTCGAGTGTGTTATGGTATGACATATAGCATTTTTAGACCTCGGATGTGCACACGAGAGTAGGATAGTTGACTACTATATACATGTGAGATTAAAATTGATCCAATCCTACGAGTGGTTAATTCTCTAGTTTAGAATACTTGGTACAAAGACTTGATTAAACGATTGAGGGTAGGTTATCTATGGATTTCGTGTTCATGATACTCAAGTGTGTGAATTATATGATTTTGGGGTTGGTCTTATGTCAAAAGTTTGAATAATAAGGACACCATTCATTTGGTTTTTCTGATGTACTTGCTTGAGGACAAGCAAGGAAGTAAGTGTGGGGGTGTGATGTACGTATAAACGTACATGTTTTTGGTCGTGTTTAGCATGTTGTTTAATCATATTTCGAGTCGATTTAGTTATGTTTAGTTTAGTTTTTGTGTTTAGTCGAGAAACGGATACTTGCCAAGTTTTATGTGTTTTTGTAGGTGTTGGAGTGAATGAGGAGAATCGGATAATCGAGATAGAGATCAAGCAGAATGGAGATGAGCAACAAGAAGTATAGCGGACAAGTTTAGGCTTAATCTGTCGAAGTTTACTAAAAAAGGCATAACTTTCTCATACGAACTCCGAATCGAGTGATTCCAACGAGAGAAAATCCGCAACAGCGGTCGCTACAAATCCTAGTGATCGCTTGGAACGAGCTCTGAATTTTTCATAGTGATCGCTACGTTTTATAGCGATCGCTATAGCCCCAAAAATCACTCTTGTAGCGACCGCTACGGTTTGTAGCGATCGCTACACTTGCTGCAGAAGTCAAGAAAAGCTGCAAACTGAAAGTTATCAACTTGCAACCTCAAATCCTTCAACATACAGCCAATTTTGGTTATAGAGGACAACCAATTTCCACCATGAAGACAACTTGCATCCACCATTTAACAACTCATTTCCATACATGAAGATCAAATGGTAGAATTGCTTTTTGTAGGCTATAAATAGGTTGTATGAGCTTCATTGTAAAAGCATCTAGGAGAAGGAGGTTAGACATAGAGCTAATCGGCTGAGGTCTTGAAAAAAAATAGACCGTATCCTACGATCAACTTAGATTAGTTTTCTTTACCTTGCAAGAATTGTATTCAATGTTTAAGATTCTCAATTGCCAAGGTATTTTCATATTTATCTTCCATTGTCTTTTCATTCAATTAGGTGTTTAGTGCTTGAAATTTTGTATGTGTGTGTTTAAGATTGAGATTGACGACCTTAGTCTTTAACATACAAATATAATCATTGTAAGTGTCATTCATCGTTTGATTGTTCATATTAAGGTTAAGATTGACGACCTTGATCTATAATATGAACCTCATTCGATTGCTTTAGATTTATTTATTGTTTGGAAATAGGATTGACGACCCTAAATCCAACTTGCTTTAGATTTGATTGTTGTTCGAAAGTAGGATTGACGACCCTAAGTTCGTATAGCAATTTGTAGAATTAGAATCACCAATTACTCCAATTCATTTGCTTAGATTAAAATCAAGAATCCATAATCCGGTACTTAGAGAATTGATTTACATATTCCCTATGGAGACGATCTTACTTATCACTTTATTACTTGTTGCGATCGTGTACTCTTTCACGCATTATTTAGATCCATGTTTGGATGCATCAAGTGCCATACCTACGTGAGATGTCGGGGAGTGGCTGTGGACACAAGTTGGGGCTTAGGGGAGTGCCAAAGTTGCTCCGGGAAAATTTCAGAGTATAGGGCATATGAGAGCTTGAAGCCATGGTGGCAATCAGACATGGTGGTAGAAGCCCAGACGGTAGTGTGCAGGTTTAGGCAATGTCAACTTTGAAACTTGCACAACAGAAGAAAATTATGGAAAACTGGAAGGGTGAGGCTGGGAAGGAGGAGGAGCTTGGAGGTTGAGAAGGCAGTGGATGGTGGTAAGAAATTGAGAGAGGAGAGACTTCAGATTAGGTATTTTGGGGGGAAAGGTTTTGTGAGGTTTGGGGGAGGTGGGGTTGGGTTGTATCATTGCCTAATAACCCAACGATCACTACAAATGCTAGCGATCATTCGCTCTCTCATGTTCCCCCCCAGCGATTGCTGCAAAAGCTAGGTATCACTCTTTCAAATCTCTGACCCCCCAACGATCGCTGGAAAAGGCCAACGCTCGCTAGGTCCATCATTTTTGCTTCTTTTTTGTCTAAGAGGGCTTCACTTGACCTATTATCCTACAAAAAATGAAACTAAACTAATTTTTTTAGGGTGACACTATATACATTCCCCTAGAAACCCATAAACTCAGGGACACTCGTATGAGTGACGCAAATGTAAAAGAAAAAAAAGCAGTGTAAGAGGTAGTTCTAAGTTAATGTTGTTAGCTCAACATTCAAGTCAAGCACCAAGGTCTTGGGTCATCAAGGTCCCCCTTGGTCCATGTAGATTAATGTGGATAGATAAATTTTCCTGTAGGTACTCCTTGCCTACTTCAAATTTCACCTTGGTGTCGTGGTTGGGCAGGTGGACTTGCGGTTGCTTCTTATCATGTTCAGGGTCATAGGATGCAGAACTGACAGGCAATTCATTATCTTTACTCAAAGAAGCATACTGCAAGTGATTTAATGGTGGTGTACACTCCAAATATAGTGGTTCAATGGTTGACACCCAGGCTATTTATTTTCTAAATTCCTGCACATGCATCTCTTCTTGAGTTTCCAGTCTCGCTTCACATTCATCTTCAGAAACAAACTTGTCTATGTGCTCAATTAGCCACTCGTCAATGAGATCAACTCCATGATAGTTGTCTTCTTTAGTGGGGTGTTTGATAGCCCTGAAGAAATTAAAGATCATTTCATCATTTTTGGCCTTGAATCGTAGCTCTCCTTTCTCTACATCGATGTTTGCTTTAGCCATGGCTAGAAATGGATGTCCCAAAAGGAGAGAGACATCGTGATCCTTTTGCATCTCCATAACAACAAAATTGACCAAAAAAATTAGAGCATCAACTTTCACGAGCATGTTCTCAATTACTCCATTTGGCGTAGCCATTGATTGATCTGCAAGTTAAAGGAATGCTGATGTTGGCTTCATGTTCCCCAATCCAAGCTTATGGAATATGGAGAAGAGCATTAGATTGATGCTATCCCTAAGATCGATCAGTGCTCTTTTGAATGTCTCATCACCAATAGTGCAAGGAATGATGAAGCTGCCCAGATCATTCATCTTGTGAGGTAAATCTTGTATTAGAACTACACTAAGTCCCTAGTTAGTGGAATAACCTTGTGAAACCTCGAGAGTTGGTCGGTCATTTTTGCATTGTGCTTTCTACTTGAAAGATGGGTTATGGAAATACATTTAGATGTACTTTGATTGCCTTAACAAGTTGGTTCAAGCTCGACGATATTCACTCAAAGAATTTCTAAGTTTCGTCAAGCCAGTTGGTTTACTTTGGACAGTTAGACCTTTGTGTAGTGAAATGACCATAACTTTCTCACAATTGCTCCAAATGATGCAAGTCCGTACAATTTGGAAACTAGAGACATAAACCTACAACTAAGTGATAAAGTTTGGTCAAAAATCAAAGGAACTAGGCAAAAAATGAGCTAGAAGTTAGAGCATTCTGATTGGACCATAACTTACCAAGGACCAATCACATTTTTTACCTAAGTTAGAAGCAAAGAGGAGGTGAAACAAGCTACTCCTGACTTGCTTCCTTCTTATGCTCAGGAAGGGTATAGAAGAGATGGGAATCTTAGGAGATA
Source organism: Hypericum perforatum (assembly GCA_012979155.1). Classification (NCBI taxonomy): domain Eukaryota; kingdom Viridiplantae; phylum Streptophyta; class Magnoliopsida; order Malpighiales; family Hypericaceae; genus Hypericum; species Hypericum perforatum. Next base: position 36,663 of record SOPF01024542.1, on the reverse strand, counting down.
AGCCACAAAATCAAAACAGAAAAAGAAAGAGAGGGTTGAGGAAAGAAGAAGAAGCAAGCAAGTCAAAAAGTATTGACTCAGTAAGTGACCTTTGGCTCCGATTCAAGTTTAGTGATTGTCAATGAAGCTGTAGAGGATTGAAAGTGCTTTATAATGGTATAAACCGTTTGTTATTAGGATTAAGAAGTCAACAAGAAATCGAATTTGAACAGTAGGACAGTTTTTGAGGTAGTCAGTGAGCGATGGGAAGAAGATTGACTTAGTAAGTGGACTTAAACTATGTATTGGACTACGAAATTTGGACAGCTTATAGAGGACTTTCATATCTTTCTTTTGATATATTGTGTGTGGAATTTGGATCAGGGAATCGATAGAAAATCTATTTGGAATCAGAGTGTTGTTGAAGAAGCATACAGCTAAGCTTGGTGAGGAAAATGGGATTGATAAGCATACTTAAGAGTCAAATTGGAATATGAAATTTTGATAAATTGTAGATAGCTATGTAAGATTTCCAAAACAATATCATATGATGGATTTGATTGAGGGAAACTTTCTATGTGTCATTTGGAAGTTCGGACTACTGGGTGTGTTCTTTGTTGCACGAGTTTGAAGAGGAAAATTTGATAAATTGAATATTGTGAAACTGAGGTTAATTGTGAGAGTCTGACTTTTCAAGAACATGAAAAGGAGTCGAGTTGAAGTGATTTCTTGGCTGTTTTTGACACGTTTGGTGTATTTTCGATGAGTGTTTGCGATTGAGCTCATGTGAGCTTCGTTAAGGTTGGGTTGGCGAAAACAGATTGCTATGTGCATTTTAAGCATGTGTAACATGAGTACAGAGTATATACATGTTGGTACTTGATAAGGAACCACGTGTTTAAAGGATTTGAGTTATTAGTTGTATTTGGATGAATTTGCGATGAATGATTGTGAGTGGACCTAAGTCAGTCGTTATGAAGAGTTGAGGTGAATTGGTTTTGGAAATCGAGATCTAACCTCAATATGTGATTGTATATTATTGAATAAAGTTTGTGAAGGTTTGAGAAGCTTGAAAAGGAAGGAGTATCCGATTTGGGAATTGATGCTTTTGAGCGGTGTTGTCTGAATAAGTGAATAGTATATGATAAGTTTGGTTGTTTTTGTTATGTGTATGTTTCATAGCTTGATTGTGTGCATCACATGTATATGGTTTGATCTATAATATAGTTGGATATGTTTTTGATTGGTTTGTGAGGCATGTGACATTTGTGAACAACCAGCTAGATTGCTAGCTCGGAACTGATTGGTTTTGTCTGATGGATGTGATTCTGGACTATTGGGTCATTTGTTTGATAAGATATATATTTTTGTGAGAGAAATGAATAGATTTTCCTGTACTAACTAGGGATGTTAGTCCAGGAGCTCATAGTTTTGGAGATATCACTAGTTTACATTTGTTTGCTATCACTAGCTTACATTTGTATGCTAGCTTTGTTTGTTTGTGAACGGAGATTCTGTTGGCCATTTGGATATCCCTGGAAGTCAGAGGAAGGGGCAATACAAAACCTATTCATAGCTCAGTGTGTGTGTTTATATGGTGTTTGGTATTATGTATAGCATTTGGTTATCACGAATTTTGATTTTGAGTGAAGTCAAACATGGTTGAGTTTTGGTGCATGCATATATCAACCATAACTAATATATTATGTTCTATTCCCTTGCTAAGTGTTTTCAGACACTTATCCCTTATAAATCTATTTAAAGTTCCCAGAGACTTTAGTTCATTCGAGTGTCTAGAGTCTGTATTACAGACCCGGCTCTTTTCATTCGAGGGCTACTTTTTGAGGTCTCTGGATCATGTTTTGTTTTCCTTCTATATAGTTGCTCCATAGTAATAGTGCTTTGGAGATGTTTGTGATTTTTGGTTTGTAAATTAATTTGGTTTGATTTTAGTGTGTTGATAAGAGACTTTGTTGATTTTTGTTTGCAATTTGCTTCCATTGGATTTGATCATTGTGAGATGGTTTTGAGGCTTGCTAGGCTTGCATTATGTTGTCAATATATCGCAGAGTCTAGCACCGGTCACTGACCTCAGTTTGGGTCATGACAAACCTCGAGACTAGCTATGCTTTGCTTCTTCATCATGAACTCCTTAGTCCACTTTTTATAGGATGACATCTATTCAAGCGCATCAAAGAGCCGAATATTAATGTGGAGATTCTTGAACAGCTCCAAGAACTTCTTCTAGCTTGGGTGAAATGCCTACTTGTTTACTCTTTAAGGAAAGGGTGGTGGAGGGTAAGTCTTTTTCAGTATTGGCTTAGTAGAGTTTGTCGTAGGCTTATCTTTATCTGATACAGTGGGAATCACTTAGAGCTTTCCTTCCTCTTTATTCACTAGCTTTGTTGGAGATTTTACTGAGCTGGCTACATTCTTCCCTAAATCAAGCCCACTTCTAGTCATGATCACCTTGTAGTGTTCTAGCTTGGTAGAAGGAGTCTCCATGTTGCTTGGAAGTGTGCCCGACTACCTTGTATTTAGTTGAGCAGCCAGCTAGCCAATTTGGACTTCCATATTTTTGATCGCGACTTCATGGCTAAGAACTTGCTTCCTCAACTCATCTTCATTCCTACAATCTTGTTGGGGTAGTGCTTATTGCTGCCACTTCTACTTATATGGCTGTAGTTACTGTGGTGGAGGACCTTGAGCATTGCTAACAGCTATAGGAGGTTTCTGCTGTTGAGGTACCTGCCGACCTACATTATTTCTCCAGGAAACATTTGGGTGGTTTCTCTAACCCGAATTATTAGCCACATACAAGTAATTATCAGTAATATGAGATCTAGTGCAGATTTCACAAACCTGAGTGGGTGGAACCGATAGTGGTGCGTATGCTGCTTGAACTATCTGTGTAAGAGCTACCATCTGTGCTTGGAGTGCAATGATCTGACTATTGTCTTATACACTAGCCACCTTCTTTCTTTCTGTTCGCTCACCCTAATTGTGAGTGTTGGTTGCCATGGCTTCCATGATATGCAGGCCTTAAGCTTTTGTCTTTTCAGTCAAGTCACCTCTAGCTGCTATATCTAGGTTAACTTGAATTTGTGGCTCACATCCATTGTAGAAGGTTTGGATAAGTATCTAATCGGGTATCTAGTAGTGTAGGCACTTGTGGAGTAGTCCCTTGAAGCGACGTCAGGCCTCATGTAGAGATTCACCACCCTGTTACTTAAATTGAGAAATTTTTGTTATGTAGTTGAGTGGTTTTACCTAGTGGACAGGACTTCTCTAGGAACTTATCTACAAGCTCGTCCCATGTAGTGAAAGTGCCTGTAGGAAATGAGTCCACCCACTCTCTAATAGTATCCTTTAGGCTTTGCTTGAACAATCATAGCCTAATGGCATCCGGTGAGACATCATTATACTTGACTGTTGAGCAGTGGTCTTCAAAAGTCTGGATGTACTTCGCAGGATTTTCTTAAGGAGAGTCCCCAAACTAGTCTTGACGAACCATCTGAATGAGGCTAGATTTGATTTCAAAAGTGCTGGCCTCTACAACTGGGTAAGCAATACTAGTTCAAAGATCAGCTAGTTTAGGGTGCATTTGCCTCCTCCCATTATTGTTAGCGGGAGTGTTAACTACCTGATTCTGATCTGTCATCTCTTCTTTGTGTTGATTCCTTCTTGTGAAGCAAATAGTTCATTCAATTTCATGATCATACTCAAGAAGGGGTGGGTTGTCAGAACGGGTATGTGGCATACACATCCTATACTCTCACTAACTGCAAAACTTAGTGAAGAGAATCAAGCGAAGTGATGAATAACAAAGATATAATAAGCCTAGTCTGAAAATCAAGAAAATTATATACAATATTAAAGACAGAATGATTCAAATCTATCCCTGACAACGGTGCCAAAAACTTGATGCAATAAATATAAAGTTGAAAATACATGCAAGAGAACACTATCGCACAAGTAATAAAGTAGTAAATATGATCATCTCCAGAGGGAGAGAATGATCAATTCTCCAAGTACCGGATTATGAGTTCTTGAATCTTAAGTTAAGCTATCCAAACTGAATGACTGGTTGATTGATCTACCACTATAAATTGTTATGCAAACATAGGGATGTCAATTCTAGATTTTCACAGCAATCAAATTATAACTACGAAACAAAATGAAACAACAAAGCAGCTATAATCTCGTGCTAGGAGCTAAGGTTGTCAATCTCAATCCAAGGCACACACAATACAAAACAATCAAACGATTCACAATCAAGTAGATGATTGAAAAGACAATCTCTTGATCGCAAAATATGAAAATACCTTGTCGATTGAATGAATCAAATTGCTGATTACAATCCGTGAAAGTAAAGAGCAATTGAATTGAATAAAAGCTAAATTGAATGAGTCTTGAGCTAAAGCCGTCCAAGAGTCCCCGAAAACCTATGGCTTCAAGCCTTATATAGCTGAGACAAAATTCCTAATACAACAGGTAAAACTCTAATTTCCCAAACTACTGAAAACCCATCTGCTGGGCTTGTCAGCGACTGCTGGCTTCTTCATATAAACACCACCAGCGACAGCTGGGCTGCCGCAACGGCTCTCCAATTCTTCGTCAAGTCTTCTCGCATTCACTCTGAATCTCATCCAGCTCGCCTTTTCCTTTCGAAAAGATATAACTTTCTTTGACACAACGCGACAAAACAAATCAAAGACGTACACAATGCGACATAATCATACATAAAACACGACTAAAATGCACTCGATAGATACAAATGTGACACATATTTATGCATGCATTAACGAAAAAACTGGCCTATCAAGACCCAGATGCAGCTCAATCCTCCTCTTCCCCAGATGAGGTTGGTTATTTTAGAACTTTTATTCCTTAAACATACTTGCGACCATGACTTTTATTTTAAGTGACCATGACGGTGAATGGAAACTTAGATTGAATATGATCCTAATGTTTTTAGGGTAATGTAATAGAGGTTGAGGTTGGCGTGATGGTGGAACAACTAAGAACTAAAGTTTTAGGTGTATGAGAAGATTGTTGTACCGATCCAATGAGATTTATGGATTGATCTATGGTTAGACCCATGTTAGCAGGGGATGACATTTTCTAAGAAACTTGTTCTTTAAAGAGTCGGTGCCTTTGGTATACTTGAAATTTTGAAGGTAATCCTTATTTCCTATATATGTTTTTAATGATATGATCTTCTTTTTCATAAAAGGTACAAATTGATTTCTTATCATTTTAGTTCCTCTTGAAGTTTCCAACATTCTTAGACCTAGTATCTTTGGTCTTAAATGGGTTAGGAACGTCCAATAAAAAGTCCATAAGCATAATCTATAACCTAGCAGTGATATAGTTCACATTTAGTCCAATAAAAAATTTGATCAAAACCTAATCATGATGCATAAACAATATAGTTGATCGCACTGAGGCATAGTCTGATAAACCTTTTCCCGTATCAATACACTCGCACAATTTTATAAGTTTATAATAAATTTGTCTCCCAAAGTGTGAAAAGTAATGAAATAATTGTTGATAGAGAATGCGTCTTGCTTCAATGTGCAGATCTACATTTGCAAATGAGTTATTATGATAGAATCTTTAAATCTAAATTACTTTCAAATGAGTTAACACTTATGCAACAGTTTCTAACCTATTCAGACTTTGTGCAATTGAAGATCAACAGAGATCAATAACCATAAGATGATCTCATTATTACAATATTCCAAGTTGTTATAATCTAGGTCATCAATGTCAGGAGGTGCTACAGACCAGTTCATCTAGTCCACTTTTTCTTATATTGCACAGCATGAATCATCGACTTGCTTCTAATATGATAGTTATAGTTATTTATCAATGATGCCACAATTATGTAGTTGTTATCTCTAAAGAGTGAATATCGATTATAAAAAGATTAGAGCTCAAATCTAGTAAAAATACTCTCTTTGACTCGGTACGCCATCAAACATAGACCATTAGCTGATCAAAATTATCAAATCACATGTTTTGTCTATTGTCATTATCTTTTTGTTGTCTTTTTAATTTTTTTAATTCATAGATTTGTTGTCTAGGGTTTACTCGTGATCATACTTTATCACTTGGTAATGTGTTGCTTCATTTTCTGCATGTTCTCCTCCACTTTGTCATAGGATTGTTATATTCCGTACCTCCATTTTCCCTCAAGTGATCCACCCTTACTGCAATTAGTACTTGTGCTTTGATACGTGTTGCTTCCATATATGATGATGTTATTTATTCTGTATACATATTTTAAATTGAGAAATCAAATTGCATGATATAATTTTTACTTTCTTTCTTCCCATTAACTCTTCATTAAACAAAATTAACATCAAATTCGAAACTTGTGGGTTTCATATTTCAGCATTATTTTAAAACACACGTATGGATTATATTTTTTAATTCCCCGATACGCTAAGATGAATAAACTAACATCAAATGAAATAGGTTATACAAAAAATGACATGTGTATTTTCTTTTGTATTTTTTTTATTTTTACAATATCGATATTTTTTTCATGTAATACTAATTTGTGTAGATTTTTTCATTTTAATCCTTTATTTTTTTGATTTTTATTTTCTATATTTGTTTTCAATATCAACATTTTCATTTTGTGATATCAGCTCATATTAGAATTTTTTTATTTTAGTTCCTTGATTTTTTTATTCGTTAAAAAAATTTCATTCCATCCGAAATCATTCTTTCACAATCCAAGATACCATCATTCGAATGTGCTTATAAAATGCTCTTGGCGACAAAGCTAAATAAATTGACAGATGTTGTACATCATCTCTTCCATCACAAATGAGAAAAAAAATTATGAAGTTAGTGGGGCAACAATGAGCTTTAGACTTTTTACTCTGACACGTAGATCATCTAGATGAACGGCAATAGACTGAATTGCATAGCGCAGGGGAGCCACATCGAAAGATAGAGCGTCTCGCCTTGCTTCTGCGAAGTAAAGTTTGTTCCTTAGAAAACATGGTTCGTTTTGGGACACACATTATTTTCACCTTATTCATTCGGATTTTAGTTCTCCCGTAAATGCAATTAGCTTGTATTTATATATGATTACTGATTCATAATTTGTCTGCTCGTGTTTCCAAGCCTGAGATCAACACAAAGTAACCGTTAATATGGGAATTTCAAAATTTAATAACTTTAGAAGAATTTTACCACAAAGTAACAGTAAACCGTACCTATAGTTCGGTAAACTACATTTTTTGGTCACTAATTACAGCATATATAAAAAACATTTAACAACTTCTTGTTATAAAAAAACGAGTAACCATCTTTTAGCAAATTATCTATACTTCATTCTTTTTAAAGGCTTTATTTTATGATAGGTTTGTATTTCATGTTCGTATAAAAATTTAAATCTGTAAGAAATCTCAAGATTCTGACCTGGCAAATTATGAAGAAGGCCAAGATAATTTGTGCAAGTATCATGATACTAGCGTTTAAACCCTATACAAAAAAAAATAATTGAGAATCGGCATTTATATATCCACACAAATGTCATTAGATTAGAGGGTGGTCGGGTTTTCCCATAGTCTATTGAATAGTATTGATCAAGAGATCACCCTCCTCGAATACCCGGGATGTGAATTCAACCGGAGGTAAGTTGTAAGGAATGCTTTTATATATATGTATGAAATTTTTTTTTTATTTATGAAATTTTCTTTCCAAAAAAAAACCATACATGTGGACACACAAATGCAATTTATAACATTTTGCAAGATCAAGGTTACGATTGACGCATAACAAAATGGGATTATTATAAGGAGAAAAAAATAATAAAGTTGTTTGTATTACCTCAGGTCATATGATAGCTCCCAAAATACAACCGAAATGATTCAACATATGGATTCCGATACCTATTCGCAGATTTTTTTTTTTTTTGCTTCAATAATAGTTGCTACTGTTGGTATATTACTTCTGAAAAAAAGAATTTATACACTAGCTCAGTCCCAAAACTTAACATTAATTGAAATAAATGAGTTGGTTCATATTACATAAGCAAATAAGTGAAGAGGTAAATGAAGAGACAGCATCAATAATATATACTTTTTGTCTCCTTCTATGTCTGAAATATCCTTCCATATTTCCATGCTGAAACCAAATATTGTGGTGAATATTGACATATATATCATCGGCAAGTTGCAAGCATAATAATTGATTAATAAAATGCATGCATACACAAGAACTAGCTTCACTCAGCTGATCTTCATATGCAAAATTAATGAGATTCCATTTTATGGAAATAACATTTTACTCAAAAAATAAAATAGCTTGATATTCGAGGATCGTAATTGCTTGCGTAGAGCAGCCTAAATGAAATGAAATACTCTTGAGAAATAACATTAACAGTCTATTTTAAATACTAAAAACTCATATAAAGGAGGAACCTCATTCGAAATGGAAGTCGTAGAACAGCACCCACTCCAGCAAACATGGCAAAAATGTCGACAAATCCCCTCATCTGGGCAACAAATGATTAACGAGAAAGTATTAGTCTAAACCAAAATTATTAACCTAATTTCATATTGTCTTGTAATATAGACTTTGGGTTAAAAGATTATGAACAAAATCAAAGTATACAGTTGAACGAACACTGCTGAGAAAGCCATTCCAAATGCGGTTCTGGTAGACTCTGAAAATGATTCATCGAAAAAATAGAAATTGGAAAAACATACCAAAGACATTGTCATGGGTGCTCCAATGGTGGATTCCTTGCAAAAGCTAGAGGTGTCTTAGTAAGTATTTGCCAATTTGACGAATGAAATATACGAGGATTCTCCACCAATCTTCTTGAAAAAATGGAGCTGATAAAATATAGCATAAGATTAAACTTGATGATATATGAGATAACATTTAATATTTAATAATGTAAACATTTATATTTGTGATAAAATTATGCATAAATTACTCTCACATCCCAAAGGTTTAGTCAATTTGTCTGATGCAAGCATGCCTACGTCTAAGCAATCCAAGCTACAAGACTCATCAAGTGCAAGTGCCAATTGGACCAATGACGCGTGCAAGAGCGAGGAGGCTTCAATCTGAACTTAGTGGATTAATTCAAGAACCAAGAACGTGCATTCAAGTCCAAGGACGTGCATGAGGCCTATGCAAACCCCATGCACGTGGTAGAAGCTATTTTGGAAGGCTCATCAACTTTGCCAACCTGAAGCATGCAAGTTCGTCCTATTTTGTCCATGCATAATCAGAATGGGACGTGATATTTTAGCAAGCTTCTAGTATCTTTAGTTATATTATTTAGTTCCTATTTAGTTGAATAAAGAGGCCAGAATCTCCTCATCTTGGAGTGCAAGTTTCGGCCAGATTAGGAGAAAGCTTTAGGCAGATTGCTTTTAGCTTATTTAGGCAGATTGTCTTAGCTTATTTAGGAGTTTATTATTTAGGACTTTTTTTAAAACATCCAGCCTATAAATAGAGGCTTGGACGAGTGTTTTAAGACACCCTACAATCGAATTGAATAAAAATTAATTCTCTTGACTTTGTGAGTTTAACTCAGCTTGTTCTTGCCTAAGCTAGTGTGACGTTTAGGTTGAACGAATCTCTTCACTTATCAAACGAGTTTGCCATCCTCGTTTGTGGCATGATACGACATGACTTGGAGTTCTCAGATTGTTCGTGGCTGGGGTTGAGGCTCTTTTGCTAAGGTTCTTGTTGGTCCAGTTTGTGGGTTCGAAGTCTCATCCATTCTAGACAACAATAGATCCGTGCGAATCGTGTTTCTCCTGCTGAGATCACATTAGTTGGTATCAGAGCTACGGCTTGTTGTTTAGACCATTTTATCCTTGCTATTTCGTGTGTTTTGTACTCAGCTTGTTGCTTATCAATCGGCTGATTTAGTTGTTAGTTTATGTGCTTTAGTTTTGTGTCTTGTTGCATCTAGTTGTTGGTTTGCGTTGAGTGTTGTAGTCCAGAAAAGAAAAAGAAAAAAAAAGGAAAAAAAAATAGAAAAGGAAACAAAAAAAAGAGGGAACAGAAAGAGAGAATCAAAACAGGAAACAAAAGAGTAAGAAAGAAAGAAAAGAAAAGAGGAAAGCAAACCTATTTCGGAAGTACAAGGCCAAGTTAGTTCGCAAGACTAATTAGGCAATTGCAAGAAAACAAAAGAGGAACGCACGCATCACTAATCCGGAAGAAAAAAGAAAAAGAGAGGCGCAGCCTAAAGGGTTCAACTAAACCAGAAGGAGAACTAAAGAGGAAAGGCACACGCAAAACAAAGAAGAAGCATCCGCGTGGGAACCAAAGACGAAGTAGCAAGAAAAAGGAAAAGCAAACCTAGAGAGGAAAAAGAGAGCTTACTTGACGTGAAAAAAACGAGAGTCCAAAAGAAGGACTTGAGCTAAGGGAATTTCATGCATCACAAGGAACCTAGCAAGAATTACGAACCTATTTGATTTGTGAAAGGAGTAGTTTGAGCAAGGCTTAACTAGCTTTTGTAAGAGCTTGCAAGAGTTATCAAGAGAGTAAAAAGGCAAGAGTATGTGAGCTCATTAGAGAGAAAAGCCAAGATCTGAGAGCAAACACGAGTAGACTTGAGTGAACTTGCATAGAGAGCAAACACGTAAGGGAGTGCACTTGTGAGGCCATTATTTTTCTAACAAGTTTTCTTTCTTGCAGCAACATGTCTCAAGCAAACGAAGGTGATAAACAACAAATGATGACTGAAGTAGATTTGAAGGCGTATACAGAAGCCATGTTAGGGAAATTCCACCACTTAATACGAGAAGAATTTGAACAAAGACTCGAACCATTGCAAGCACGCATGGAGGCAGTAGAGAGTTCTCGCACCAACTTACAACCAAGGAGAGGAGTTCCAGCACCATGGAGGAATGTGCCTTTGAATGGTGCAATTGGAGGGCAAGTTCGTGCACCAAGGAGGTTGGCACCTATAGGTGGCACGAGTGAAGAAGATTCTGATTCTTTGTATGAGGAAGACATAGGTTCTACAAGGGATCCTAGGAGAATGAGAAATGCAGGAAGGAGAGGAGATGACAAGTTGGGAAACATTAAGCTTAAAATTCCTTCTTTTGCAGGATGATCTGATCCGGAGGCATACCTTGAATGGGAGAGGAAGATCGAGTTTGTTTTTGATTGTCATGAGTGTTCCAAAACCAAGAACGTAAAACTTGTTGTGACTAAATTCACGGATTATGCTTTAACGTGGTGGGATCAACTTTTGACAAGTATGTAAGAATTATGAAATTAAGGGTTTAAATGTAAAGACCTATTCAGCATATAGGTAAAAGTATAAGGACCAAAGGGAAATTTGCTTATTTAGTAATTTCTATATAAATAGACCTCCCTAAGTCAGTTTAACCTAATTGCCATTCTGCCCTAATTGTGAAGGTCAAGACAATCACGTACCCTTAGGAGGAGAGAACGAAATTGCTCAACCATCTCACCACGAAGAAGGTAAGTTGTTCGTACTGTTTCTCCTTCTCAAATTCCAGTTGATGATCAGTTGTTCATTTTAAAATAAAAACAAAACTATTATTTGTTACTAGGGTCGAAAGAAAGATCAATTGATAGAGAAGGGGGCGAATTAGTTCCATAGATAAGAATAGGTAAGTGGGATTTTTATTTGAGTCTGTCTGGATCGGATTCCGATTCAGGCCTGGACACATACAAATTGAGTTTTGACTGTTCTCGGATTCGGAATTAATTCTAAAATTGAATTCGAATCCGTGAATATTGTGTTGACTTCGTTTCTGTTTTGGAGATGGATTTGCTTCTGAAATCGAATCTGAAACTGTGTGATTGTTGGTTATCGTTTCTAGATTGAAATATGACTTCGAGTTGTGTTGGATTCATCTGTGGTTTCGGATTTGATATGTGATTACTGGGTTCATATTTTTGGATTTGACATGTGATTTGCTGAGTTTGTGTTTTCGGATCTGGTTTGTGAATATGATTAAAATTGGATATGTATGTGATACGGCTTTGGATAAGAACTTTGATATGAAGTGTTATGAAACATGTGATTAGTTGGCTAGGTAGTTGGATAGGAGATTGTTCCGTTATGAAAGCTTAGTTGGTTAAGTATAGTTGGCTAGGATGCTGCTCCGGAGTTATTGTGTTAGTCGGTTAAGTGTTAGTTGGCTAGGACTCTGTTACGTGATTGATTTCAATGAATGGATGTTGAATTGATTCCACTTACTGAGTTTAATCAACTCACGTCTATGTCTATCGTATGTGTTCAGATCGTTCGAGCAAGGATCGGGGTTAGAGGGAGCCTTTCGCTACATATCATCCATCATTCGCATTTATGAACTTTCAGCATTTTCAATGTAAAGACATTTACTGTGTGAGACATGTTTTGGATTTGAACCTTCATTTAAAATAAAAGTCTGATGCCTAGGGAGGTTAATCTCTGGCATTTGTCACTTCCATATATTGGGTCGTGACAAATTATGGTATCAGAGCCTTTTAAAAAAAATTTATTCTTTAATCAAAATCATCGAATGCATGCATGCATGGGAAAGTAGGGGGACAAGTTGGAATAGTGGACAAGGAGAGTGGCAGAATGGTAAATAGCAAAAAAAAAAGGGTGACACGCATGAACATTAAACGCGCGCAGAGAGAGGATGTGGTTTTGGGTGAAAAAGTGGTTTGTTATTGGTTTTAGTGGTTTTGATGATATCCCAAATTTCAAATGGTCATAACTTTTGACTCGTTGAGAGTTACGGGCACTGTAATATATCAAATCGAAGATAATTTTGAGATCTACATGCTCACCAATGTTTGGACCCCAAAAATATATTTATAAAGAAGTTATGGGCGTTTTAAAAATTTTTGGGCCAACTTTTTATTTCCTTTGAATTTTGAACTTCTATTATTTTTCTAGGTGTTGTTAAAGTTGCTCGAAGTGTTATAAAATTTCCAAAAAAATAAAAAATAATTAATATTAAAAAAAAATAAAAATCGTGAGGCGTTAGAATTATAATGTGGCCTTGATATGCAGGAGTTTCTTCGATGTGATAATGTAACTTGATTCTATGATAGGATTATATGATAGGATTATATATTGTTGGGATATATGTATACATGTATGTATATATTATGTGATCTAATGCTTGATTGTATGGATTTTGATTGTGCGGGATTTGGCGAGTTCTTAGCTATGAGTTTAGAAAAATGAATAACGCTATGGTAATATCAGGATCATGGCTCATACGAGAAGCCAAGCGTCACGGGCTGCTAGGGATGCGCGCGTTGCTGTCACAGGAGTGGCTGACCCAGCTGCTGCCATGGAGGCACAGACTGATGCTGTCGTGGATGCCCATGCTGACTCAAATGCACATGCAGACTCGGACGCTCAATCTGCCACCAATGCGCATGCAGGTGTCATACTCCCACCAAGTGTCGTACCCCCACCAGGTGTTGTACCCCCATTAGGAGCCGTACCCCCAGTGGGTGCTGCTATACCCCCTCCTCTGATGACCCAAGGACTGAATACTGAAGGTGCACTCATTCACATTCTGGGTCTACTGGTTTAGCAGCAGGCAACTGCGTCCGCGCCTCAGCTAGTAGTGTTGTCACACCCTCAGTCAACAAGTGGGAGATACCGCGAATTTCAGAGAGTCAAGCCACCTAACTTCGATGGTATAGAAGAACCAGTACAGGTAGAGGACTGGGTAATGGAGATTGAGAAGGCATTTCAGATTGCACAAACCCTACCTGTTGAGAAGGTGACATTTGCTACCTATATACTGACTGGCGATGCGCTAAGATGGTGGGAAACCCAGAAGAGGATTCGGGTGACTGCTGTGGAGGGAACTTCCCAGACTCCGGTCTATGGCTAGGAGGCATTCCTGAAGGATTTCAGGGAGAGATTCATCCCAGCTCCCAGGAAAAGGGAGATGGCTCGAGAGTTTGACCAGCTTGTACAAGGGAACAAGATGGTGACAAAATATGACCAGGAGTTTAATCGTCTCTCAATGTTTAAGTCTACTGCATCACTCGACGAGGACACACGAGCTCGAAAGTTTGAGGATGGTCTAGCTGAGGATATTAGAGACCTTGTTGTGCCACTCATGCTGCCTAACTACAAGGATATCCTAGAGAGAGCTTTAGTAGTTGAACAGAACCTTCGGCGTAAAAAGGTAGGTTATTCCGTATCTATGAGTAGATATGCATTTTTGTTCTCCTGGTTAATTAATTTCCTTAATAACTCTTAAGGTGGATAAGGAGCTGGCAAAGAGGAAGTGGAGTCAGAATACAGAGGGCCAGTTAATCGAATCTGCTAAGAGACCCTACAACCCAAACCCAACTAGGAACTTGGGTGCATGGTGTGAGCGATGCAAATGAACAGGCCATACCCAAGAGCAATGCAGATGGATTACTGGTGCATGTTTTAAATGTGGGAATATGGGACATCAACTAGCTACCTACCCTGAGATGCGGCGGGCCTCAGCACCCACAAACCCCAACGGCCGCAATGTTCAGACAGGAGGGGACCCAACATCGATGGCCCCAGCACGAGTCTATGCTCTTAACCAGATTGAAGCAAACAAGCAAGGAGACGTGGTGACAGGTAATTTCTTTTCTTTCTTTGCATATTACATGTGTTAATAAGAGAATGTAGTATGTTAAGTGTATGTCACTAGGAGAATGTTATGTTAAGTATAGGACTTTAGCGTAGGTAAATTCTTAGTATCTGGGTACCCCGCAAATACACTCTTTGATTCTGGAGCAACCCACTTGTTCATTGCTAAACACTTTGTGAAGAGACATAAACTAACGACAAGTGTATATGAGGAAGAGATGGCAGTTAGAACCCCACTAGGGAAGACCGTTATTGTGGACCACAAATGTGATTTTGATATCGTTATAAGTGGTCATCAACTCAGGGGAGAATTCCGAGTCATGGGAATGATGGGTTTTGACGTCATATTAGGCATGGACTGGTTGGCAGGGCAATATGCTACTATCGATTGTAGGTGTCAAACTGTAGTATTTCGGCCACCAGAAAAAGAAGAATTCATATATGTGGGGCAGAACATAAAATCACCCTTGTCAATAATTTCAACGATAGAGGCAATGCGATTGGTACGAGGTGGCGCAACGGCTTATTTAGCCTCCGCAATGGATGTTCAGAAGGTAACTTTATTAGACCAGATTCCAATTGCTAGAGAATTTCCAGATGTCTTTCCG